>MU225864.1:1952070-1962216 GCA_018584345.1 Thuja plicata | reverse complement strand
TTGGAGCATTCTTGGCTTTTGCATCTACATGTTATCATAGTTTCATTTCTTGCATTATCATGGCATTCTTAGCTTAGATTTCCTTTATGCTTTAGATTAATTCATCTAGATTAACTAGGAGGCTTTGCAATACTTGTTCTTTCATTTTCATAGCTTAGCTTGCATATTCATCTTAATCTAGCTTGTATTGCATTTCATTCTTGATTCTTGAGGATATTGACATTCTTGCCCTTGTCTTCATTGAATATCCCATTGCATGGTTTACTAGCAAGGTTATAGGCTTAATAGCTCTAGTTGAGAGCATTCTAAAAACCCTTGCACTCCATGCCTAGGGAGCTATGGATCAATTTTTGAGACCTCATTCTTGAGTGTTCTTGAATGTAAGGATTCATAGAAGTGTGACATAATTATAGCACACAGCTTCCACCCACTTGGTGAAGTACTCTGTTGCTTCTATGATGTATTTGTGTCTATTTGGTGAAGAATGTGTAATTTTTCCCACCAGGTCAAATCCCCACATGGAAAATGGCAATGGTGATGTGATAGGATTTAGTTCCTGGGCTGATGCATGGACGAGGTATCCATGAATCTGACATTGTCTAAACCTTTGTACATGTTTGTGTGCATCTGTCTCTATTGTGGGCGAATAGTATCCCATACGGATGATCTTCTTAGCTAAGATGTTGCCACCTCTGTGGGTTCCACAAATTCCTTCATGTACCTTGTACAAAGCTTTTTGGGATTCCATGGAAGTGAGACATCATAGTAGTGTTCTATCTAGACTTCATCTATTTAAAGTAGTTGAGAGGATGGTATACCTAGAGGCTTGGTAGATGAGGGACTTTCTCTAGTTCCTAGAAAAGTTGGGAGTTAAGACACTGTGATGAACACCTGATGTGATGGCACCAAGAGTTGCTCCACTAGAAACTAGAATCTTGTTTCGTTGCCTGGCATATCAATCAATGATGCTATGGTAGCCATCACATCTGCAACTTTGTTCTGTGCTTGTGGGACTTGCTTGAAGAAGATGTAATGGAACTTGGTGCATATTTTTTCCATCTATACTCTATATGGTATGAGATTCTCATCTTTGGTTGTATAATCATTGTTGACTAGACTGATGACCAACTGCGAATCGCCAAAGACTTTAAGGTTCTTGATTCTTCACTGGATTGCTATCTTTAGACTAATGACCAGTGCTTCATATTCTACTATGTTGTTGGTGCATGGGAAGTTGAGTCTAGAAGAATTTGGATTTATATCATGATCTGGAGTGATAAGCATTATCCCTACCCTCGCACCATGGTTTGTACATGATCCATCAAAATAGAGTTTCCATACCTTGATCGCTAGTTGTAGTGTCATAATAGATTCCTTAGGAAATTCAGAAATAATAGGATGATGGTCCTGAATGGGTGCCTCTGCTAGTTGATCCGCGATCACTTGTCCTTTGATGGCCTTTCTATCTATGTACTCAATGCCAAACTCACTCAATATCATTACCCACTTTGCAAGTTGTCTAGTGAGCGCTGCTTTGCTTAGGAGGTACTTTAAAGGATCAATATGTGTGATCAACTTTGTTTGGCGAGTCAACATATAATGTCTCAATTTTTGGGAAGTGAAGACAATTGCAAGGCATGAATTCTTGATTGGCATATAGTTGAGCTCATATCCAACCAATGTTCTACTTAGATAGTAGATGGCCCTCTCTTTACCTGCATCATCATGTTGTGCCAAGAGTACACCTAATGCTGAATCCATTGCTGAGATATACAGAAGCAATGGTCTACCTTGGACTGGTGGCACCAGTATAGGAGACTTGAGGAGGTAGTCCTTGAATATTTGGAATGCTTGTTCGCATTTCTCTGTCGATATGAATTTGATGTCCTTGTGCAATAGATTTTGGAATGGATGGGATTTGTCTGCTAGCTGAGCTATGAAGCACCTAATTGATTGGAGCCTTCCTTGTAACCCCCTTAGTTGTCACAGGTTCGATGGTGGAGGCATGTACAATATTTCTTTAACTTTCACTGGGTCTACTTTGATTCCTCTATGTGACACTATGAACACCAATAGCTTTCCTGTTGTGACATTGAATGCACATTTCTTTGGGTTTAGACAGACCTTGAATTCCTGCATTCTGTCAAAGATTAGTCCCAGTACTTGTAGATGATCCTTGTGAAGCATTGACTTGGCTAGTATGTCATCCACATAGTCTTCCATTATTTTGTGGATGAGATCATGAAATATAGTTGTCATGGTCCTTTGATATGTTTCTCTAGCATTCTTTAGACCAAACAACATGACATTCCAACAATATATCCCCCAAGCACATGTGAAATCTATTTTGTGTTGGTCCTTTGGTGTGATCCTTATCTAATTATACCCTGAAAATCCATCCATGAGTAATAGAATTTAATTTCCAGCGGTTAGATCTACTGTCATATCAATGTTGGGTAAGGGAAAGTCATCCTTGGGACAAGCTATTTTGAGATCCCTGAAGTCTGTGCAAATTTGTATCTAACCACTATGCTTTGTAACTGGTACCAGGTTAGATATCCAGTCTGTGTATGGTATGGGTCTTATGAACTTAGCATCCAGGAGCTTCTTCAACTCTGCCTTGACTAGTAATACAACATGGGGATGCATCTTTCTTAGCTTCTTCTTGATAGGTTTGGTGTTGGGTAGGAACAGGAGATGATGTAATACTAGCTCTAGATCTAACCCTGGCATATTTGAGTAGGACCATGAAAAATTGATCATCCTTTCCTTGAAGAAACTAATGAACTATTCTCTCTCCTCAGGGGTGAGTGATTTTTCTAAGTATGTATTCTTTGGGTTCTTGTCATCTCCCAAATTGAATTCCTCTGTTTCTTCTGCTAGTAATGCTGATTTCTCCTCTATCAAGGGGAGGAGTTCCTTCTTTCCATCTTCTAGCACCTTAGTGAGGTTTTCGCTAGAAGATACGTCTTGTTTTATCTTTTTATCATTGTTTTGTTATTTTTTCTTTTATGGACTAGAAAGAGGAGCTTCCTCCCCAAAATATGCCACTCTGTCGAGGTCAAAGGAGAAGCCTTCCTTGTGGTCTCCTGATGGAATGCCTTCCCTAAGTCCCATGAAATCAGCAATAGCCTCATTTTTCTCGAATACATTTAAATCAGGGGGTCCTTGTTGATCCCACTCTATTAGCTCCAGGTGTACAAGATAGATACTTTCATGGTTGTATGACTCTAGTTGACTGAAGGGGACCGCAGATATGATTCCTACAAAACTAGACTATGATGTTGACGCACCACTTGAGGTTTGATAGATGACATGCTTATCAATGTAGGGTTGTTTGGCAATGGATAGTTGGTCAAATAAGTCTTCTAGGTTTATGATAGTGTCTAACCGAGGGGAATAATCTGGGATTGATGGTTCAAAGTCATGAAAGGATCTCCACTCATACTTGTGGGAGTCAGTCTCAATAGAATTCTCTTCAGATGTCTCACTTCCTTGGTTATCGTTCCTGATCAACTTGGACATCTTGGATCACAAGACTAGTTCTTTGTTGTCCATGGCCCAACCCTCTTGTGTTTCTCTAGGTTGGTGGGAGAGACAATTCCATTATGCCTTATTGTATTTCCCCTAGGCCAATTGTACCATCATATCCAAATCTTTGTAACATTGTATAACCATTACCATAATTTGACAAGGGTGGGTTTTTTCGGATGGTCTCTTGTGGGTCTTGGTATAACCATCTACTGATATCTTGTTCAAATGGCTTTTCTTCCGCTATGTCTCCCAATTGGACAAAGGTTGTGGGCGGACATCTGAATAGAATAGGCTACAGAGTTTCCATTGTAATAACATGTTGTGGCATGCCATAAGTCCTTGAGGTCTAAGGCATGTGCATGATGGTGAAAGCATCTTCATACCTGTACTCACAATAACCTTTGTCGGTGATGGATATTTTGCCTACTTTCCATGTGACATCCTAAAGATTTGAATCTGAAGAGGAGGGAACACTTACATTTTTGTTAATGGCTATCTTTCCTGTTGTCCCTCTGACATCCTTGGTAGTTGAATCTGAAGAGGATGGGATGCTTGCATCTTGGTTTGAGGGTACTTGGTTATCAGTGTTGATTTGGACATCATTACAGTAATGGAAAAGATTGGGGTCTCCCTCTATGATGATTTCCTCTCCCTGGTGTGGGAACTTGATGCATTGATGGTATGTTGAAGGTACATCTTGCATTTCATGTATCTAGGGTCTCCCTAGTAGCATGTTGTATCCCAACTCAAGGTCTAAGATTTGGAAGGGAGTGTTTTTGACCACTGGACCAATACAGACAGGTAGAATGATAATACCTTTAGAGGACCTTTCCTCTTCATCATATGCTCTGATATTTATCCTTCTTGTGACATCAATTATTGATTCTAAATAGCCTAGTTTCTTGATTAAATTTAGAGTACAGATGTTTAACCCAGCTCCACCATCAACAAGGACCCTATGGATAGCACTTTTGTGGACTTGGACAAGTAAATGCAAAGGATCATTATGCAGGGGTTTATGCGACGACACATCATGGTCTATGAATGTGGCATGTTTGTTAGCAGCTATATGGTTAACCATCATTTGGAAACTCTCAGGTGTTATGTTCCTTGGGATAGCTACATTTTGAATGGCTTAGTCAAGTGCTAGTTTATGTTGTGGAGATATGCACAATAGATCAAACATGGAGATCTGGGAAGGTGTGTGCTTTAGTTGGTCCACTAAGCTGGGCTGTGGATCTGGGTTTTCTTTAGGATTGGCAGATACAGTAGGTGAGGATGGTAATCCTTGCAATATGACTCTTGCATGACGCGTTGTTACAACACAATTGTTACCTTTGTCTTTGATAGTGATCGTAGCCACATGGCTATTTGAAGGATTGAGGTATTTGATATCATTATCACTGTTGACATATGTATAGTTAACTTGTTTTTATTGTCCACCAGACCCGGAGGATTTTCCCTCCTTGTGATTGTGAAAAGTATCATTGAAGATAGTGTGATCAGTTGTGCCTTTGGTTTGGGTATTTGTTACATCGATGACCCGTGTGTCAATCATATCTTGGATAGCATGTTTCAATCAGTAATAGTTAGACGTTTTGTGCCATTTAACCTGATGAAACTCACATAAATATTTGTCATTATACCACCTTGGTTTATTTTCATCCTATTCAAAGTCCCTAATTTCTAGGAGAGTGATAGTGTTTGATTGTATCAACTTGCATAAAGCTGATTCTATGGGCTCTCCCAATGGTGCAAAATCTCATTGCTAGAATTGAAACTGTGGTCTGCTTTGATTTTGTTGTTGACTGTTTGACACGGTGACCGCTTGTACAGGAGGAGGTTGGTTTTGGGTGTATGCTTGTTGAGTGGGCTCTGTGGGTTTTTGGTTGGCCACAGGTGCGCCTTGCAGTGACACCTTGGGTTGTGCATAGTTGAATCTCTTTACATCAATGACACCATCGCTAGTGACATTTTTGTTTTTCTTCCACCAATTAGCTTTGTTTGTTGCATTTTTGTTCATATTTATTTGTGTGGGATATGCAAGGATTCCTCATTTGACCAAGTTCTTCTCACAACGAACTCCTCGTTCGATGAGTTGTGTGAAGTTTGGAGCTAACTGTAACTCAGTTGTGAATGACATGTCTAGAATTAGATTGTCAACAAACATGACTATCAAGTCTTGTTCGGGAACATCATATGTTGTGTAGTTTTTTGTATTCCTCCATCTCAGTAGGAACTTCACAAAAGACTCTCCATCCTTCTGTTTGATATCACAAAGGTCCTTGATGCTGACCTTGTGCTTGATGTTTTGATGGAAGTGAGCTATGAACTTTTCAGCTAGTTCACCCCAAGACTAAATGCCATGAGGTAAATGTGAGAACCATTCCATTGCTGGTCTGACCAAGTTTTGTGGGATTAGTCACATTAAATATGTCTCATCATGGGTGACTTTGACGCAACTAGAAAAAAACTCTCGAATATGTTCAATAGGGTTGGTATTGCCCCTATATTTATCAAATTTTACTACCAAGAAGTGATTTGGGAATGGAGACATGTGGAGAGAATGGTCAAAGGGGTATGGGTATAAATCCTCTGCGGTGTAGGATTTAGTTTGCCCCTGATTTTGCATATCCATCATTTGGGTTTGAAGGGTTTGCATTTGTTGCATTAACATGTCCATTTGATATTGAGGTTGGTGTGTGAGGGCATTCCTCTATGCTATAGTGGGTATGAGGTTGCACCTCTGTGTCCCTTGAGTAGAGACATAGGATTTCATCCTGGGGACTTGATATTGATTTCCCACCGAGTCACTTGATGCATTTGCCGTTGTGATTGGAACTAGGGTTGATATTGTTGGGGTTGATATTGTTGTGGCTAAGGTTGGATTTGAGGCAACTAAAGCTAGGGTTGCTATTGCGGGGGTTGGAATTGAGGCAACTGAAGCTGGGGTTGTTGTTGTGGGGGTTGGAATTGAGGCAACTAAAGATGAGGTTGATGTTGTAGGGGTTGGAATTGAGGCAACTGAAGCTAGGGTTGCTTTTGCAGAGGTTGGATTGATGTTAGAATGGGAAAAGATGTAGCCTTGGGTGAGCATTGACTATAAGTCATTCCTACAGAGATGGATCTCTGTGGGCATGTGGTGTTGATCCCAAGACTAGTGTAATTTGACTACCTCAGTGACATAATTTTAGAACAGTTGGTGTTTGATGTGATGGAAGGCATAGCATGAGAGCTTGATTGTCCTGGCCATGAGACCAAAGGTGGAGGTATACTAGTGACCATGGGTGCACTTAGTTGCGAGCCTGTCATGCTTTGACTGGAAGATGTGCTGGCCTAGGTCATGTTATTGGTTTGACTGGGTATAGTCTATTTCAATGTGGGTAATACCAATGGTGGAAAGATTTGAGACACAACAGGCAGTATCTAAGGAGGCTGAGTGGTGTTTTGACCTACGAGAGGGATTTTGGGCCATATGGTCGATACACTGAATTCAGCGGGGATCTTGACTCCCTTCTTTATTAGCATGGCTAAGTAACATTTAGGGTTCCTCTCTACAACAACGTCAACTAATTTCGTGGAGAAAGCATCTTGCTCCATATCTTCAAGCTCTACTTCTGTGATATCTTGGAAAAAAGCTGCCCCACAGGGTTGTTCAATGAATAGAGCAGAACTGGTGTTTACAAAGGGGTCATCTTCTCTCTCTGTTTCCCAAGTGGGAAATATGTTGATATATGACTCATCAGGTTGTGTTCTAGCCTTAGACCTTGTGTAAGGCCCTCTATGAGGTGTTTGAGACATAGTGTGGTCCAATTTTTGTAACTAAAACAAGTGATATAAAGCAAACAAGGAAGAAAATCCTTTCTAAGGAAGTCTGAGTTATGTTTTGGACAAGGGTAATTCTAAGGATAGATTTTGATATAGCTTGATCTCAAAGTGGTAATGATAAAAAGATAAGATTTTCTGACCTTTGTCTAAGACAAATTCACTTTGATAAAGATGATGATGTTTGATATGATTAGATCAAGGTATTTCAAGTTTGAGCTTCCGAACTAACAATATTTTTGACAATAATCATGCTTTACAGAGAAGAAATGATCTTAAATGTTTAAAGATTCACACAATGTTCTTTGAATTTTCCTGGGATAGACACTAGTTTTGGATACCAAATGAAAAATTCTTTCAAGGTTTTTAGGTCAAAATAGGAATAAAGTATCTCTGGTCAATTGTGGTACAACTTCACCAATTGCGGTAAAGTAAATGGTCAATTGCGGTAGTTTGTTACCGATCGTGGTAATAAACACGATAATTGCAGAAATAAACAAGTTAATTATGGTAGACTTCCTTAAATTGTGGCACAATGTGGGAAATTGCGGTAAATGAGGAACAGTCTGAAAAAGACTAGAGGATAAGTATCGCTGCTTGACAATTTTGAAATTTTTAGAAGAATGCTCCTAATTTGCAAGATAGTTGACATTGACAACCCTAAACTTTAACACGTTTGACTCATTTTGACAGTTTGGATGTTTTGTTTAGCATTTTCAAAAACTAATCAAAGAAACAAGCACGACAGGCACTATGTTTTGAAGAATGAAGACTGATGATGTGTATGTTCTACAACTTTTTCAAGTTGCAAGGTTTTCACGAGGTCTCAACAATGAATAGTCAGATTAATCTAGGTCAATGGCTTCAGAATATAATGTTATAGGCCCAATGCTTGAATGTCCATTAGCTCACACATCAATTGTCACACTACTAGGACACAAAGGTCCATGACATAGGTGCCTGTGTTTTTTCAATTTCCAGGTATTGTTGCCATGGAATGAAGATCTCTTTCACTTCACAAATACCATGGGACACATATGTTGGGGATCTTGGGAGAAAATTATGCAACCCTTTACACTATAATAAGGTACTTGTTTGGAGGTAAAATAGGTTGGCCTCTAATTAATCAAGGTTGTAGTAAGGGTCTGTGGTGTCTCTCCAATCGGTTTGTACATGTGTGACTCACTTAAGAGCCTAGTTGATCATGCTGGCTCCTTAGGGATATTCACCCAATCTAGACTATTACCAACACACATCGCCCAAGCTTGGCTAGATAAGACGAAACTTTGGTTCATGCCTTGTTTATATACCGATCGAAAGGATTACCAGTTTAAGGCCATTCTCCGAGGAAGAAGCGCATTCCTCGGACATGCCTTTCTAAAAAGTATAAAGGTTTGTAATCTAATAGTATGTGCAAGTGCACCCAAAAATCAAGACACAAGGTATATCGATTAATCTCAAAAAGTTTGAAATGTGAACTAAGCTACACCACCATACAAGCACCAATGTTCAATTTTAAGCCCAAAAGTAGGTGTTGATTGCTTGTTCAGTTTTAATGCACCAATTTGAGAGATTTTTTGTCTTGTTCAGTTTTAACCCCCACACCAATTTTAAGCCCAAATCTGAAGTGTGAAATGTGAGATGTTTGGACAAGCACTGTTCTTTTTAAACCAAAATTGACAAGTGAATTCCTTTTAGTTTGCTTTGTTTAAACAGGTTAGTATCGAAAAGGATTTTTGCGAAATGAGAGTATACGTAACTTTGAAACAATGAATGACACTTACCAACAACTTACCCTTCCTATTCGTGGAAATTCGTCATCCTGCAGAAAAATAAAGAGAGTACCAGATTTTTATTTGGTAAAGAGGAGATAGAGTTTGGTTGACTGAAGAGCTAATTGTGAGTTACCTTTTTGAACTGAAGAGGTGGGTGAAGTTACCCATGTGGACTAGAGAGATGGGTGGAGTAACCCATGTGATCTGATTGGAGTTATCTCTTTGAAGGTAAATGAATATTTAACTCACTTATTTAATTAAAATTTTCGACATGTGAGATAATTGAATTCTTTTTGATTTAGAATTGCTTTATTGAATGAAATTAAACTAATTTAATTGAAATTAATTTAATTGGGAGAATTTCATTATTAAGTTTAAATATTTGAATTTAAACTATAGGAAATTGAATTTAATTAATTAATTAATGGTAATTAATCAATTAAGGCTAGTTAATTAAATAAAATTAATTATTTAAATAATTTTGGGAATTTGATTAGATGATTTGGGAATGAATTTAGAGGAAAATAGATGATTAATTAATGATTAAAAAACCATTAATTAATAGATGAAAATTAGTGTTTTTAATGTAAAGTCGTAAGCCTGTCCATTTTTGGGTGTCTACACATCTTCTTTAAATTAATTTCCTCCCTTGGGCTATGCATAGAATGGTCAAAGAGAGTCAAGGCATTAATGGGTGTGTTGGTTTCTTTTTATGTTGCAATAGAAACAATAATAACCTCTTCCCTTTATGATTATTTTATAGGGACCAACTAACAAGCACTCTCCTAATACTTCTACTCTTTAGGTCTTGCTACACCAAGGGGGGGATACCCTGTTATACCTATTGATATATCCAATTTGGTACTATCTGTACGCCTCTTTTCATGATTCGTGGTTCCCAAGCTTTCCAAGGCGAGGGTTAGTAGCAAAGGTTTTACAAATGATATAAATCCAATACACAAATACTACTAAAATGAATAACTTGAAGCATAACCAATAAAATGTACAAGCA
>MU225864.1:1909658-1934654 GCA_018584345.1 Thuja plicata | reverse complement strand
AATCTCACATAGTCTAAATAGGAAGGCTTGGTAACACTTGTTCTTTCCTTTCATAGATTAGTTGCATTGTACTTTCTTTTTCATAGTTTAGCTTGCATTATCATTTAGATTTGCATTGCATTACATATATTTTTTATTGTTGAGGATATTGGCATTCTTGCCCTTGTTTTCATTGAATCTCTCATTGTATGGTTTATTGGCAAGGTCATGAGTTTATAGCTCTAGCTGAGAGCAATTTTAAAAATCTTGCAACTCCATGCATAGAGAGCTATGAGTCGATTTGTGAGGGCTCATTCTTGAGTTTCCTTGCATGTAAGGATTCATAGAAGTGCACTATTTTGTATGTACATTTTTGGCGCCCACCGTGGGGCAGAAGATTTATCTTTTGTCTCTTTAGCTAATTTTTGTCAAATTTATTTTCGGATCCAAAATTTCTGTGTTTTCCGTACTTGCTATTTTTTTGTCTGTAGGAAATTTTCGCGCGACAGAGTGCTTTATCGCATAAACTTTCTGTTTCTTCGCACGGCCTGAGCACTTTATTGTGTGATCTTTCTGTTTCTTCACGTGGTCACTGGTACTTCTTCGCGTGGCCTGTAGTGTTTTGTCGCGCGAACTTTCAGTTTCTTCGCGCGGCCTGGAGTATTTCTTCGCGCGGTCTGTGCATTTCTTTGCGCGGTTTGTGCATTTCTTCACGCGGTCTGTAGCACTTCATCGCGCGAAATTTTTGTTTCTTCATGCGGTTCTTGGTACTTTTTCATGCCGCTCTGTGTACTTCTTCATGTGATGTTTCATGACAGAGACCTGACACATTTTCAAATCCGTGCCACTCTAGAAAACGGGTGCCCATTTTTGAAATTTTTTTTGCAAAAGCTTGGATTTGAGGTATTTTGTCAAATCTCTATAACACTTGGATTTTGGGATTAAAATAAACCTCTTATGTGTTTGGTTTGAGTGTTTACATGCTTTCATAGAACACATTTCATTTGATGGCCTTGTGTCAATTAGATCTTGGATAGCATGTTTCAAACAGAAACAGTTAGAAATTTTGTGCCCTTTCACCTGATGAAACTCACAGAAGTCTTTGTCATTATACCATCTTGGTTTTTTTGCATCTTTTTCAAATTCCCTGATTTTAGGGAAAGTGATAGTGTCTGATTGTATCAACTTGCATAAATTTGATTCTATCAGCTCTCCTAATGGTGTGAAATCTTGTTGCTAGAATTGAAACCGGGGTCTGCGTTGATTCTGTTGTTGATTGTTTGACACAGCGGCTACTTGTATAGGGGGAGTTTGGTTTTGGGTGTATGCTTGTTGAGTGGGCCCTATGGGTTTTTGGTTTTCCACAGGTGTGCCTTGCAGTATCACCTTGGGTTATGCGTAGTTGACTATCTTCACATTAATGACACCATCACAAATGACATTTTTGTTTTTTTTCCACCACTTACCTTTGTCCATTGCATTTTTGTTTGTATTCATTTGTGTTGGATATGCAAGGATTCCTCATTTGACTTAGTTCTGTTCACAATGAACTCCTCGTTCAATGAGTTGTGTGAAGTTTGGAGCTAACTGTAATTCTATTGTGAATGACATGTCTGGAATTAGATTGTCAACAAACATGACTATTAGTTCTTGTTCGAGCTCATCATATGTGATGTAGTTTGTCATATTCCTCCATCTCTATAGGAACTTCACAAAAGATTTTCCATCTTTCTATTTGATATCACAAAGGTCCTTGATGCTAACATTGTGCTTGATGTTATGATGGAAGTGAGCTATGAATTGTTTAGCTAGTTCACCCCAAGACTGAATGCCATGAGGTAAATGTGAGAACCATTCCATTGCTGGTCTAGCCAAGATTTGTGGGAACAGTCGCATTAAATATGTTTCATCATGGGTGACTTCGACACAACTAGCAGAAAAATCTCAGATATGTTCAATAGTGTTGGTATTGCCCCTATATTTTTCAAATTTCAATACCGAGAAGTGATTTGGGAACAGAGACATGTGGAGAGAATGGGAAAAGGGGTATGGGTATAAATCCTCTGTGGTGTAGGATTTAGTTTGCCCCTGATTTTGCATATCCATCATTTGGGTTTGAAGGGTTTGCATTTGTTGCATTAACAGGTCCATTTGATATTGAGGTTGGTGTGTGAGGATGTTCCTCTGTACTATAGTGGGTGTGTGGCTACGCCTTTGTGTCCCTTGAGTAGGAACATAGGATTTCATTCTGGGGACTTGATATTGATTTCCCACCAAGTGATTTGGACTTGGGGGCACATGAGTAGCCCATGGTGGGTTTTGATGCATTTGCTATTGTGATTGAAATTGGGGTTGATACTACTGGGGTTGATATTGTTGTTGTTGAGGTTGGGGTTGAAGCTGGGGTTGTTGTTGCTAAGGTTAGAATTGAGGCAACTAAATCTGAGGTTGTTGTTGTGGGGGTTGGTTTTGAGGTAAATAAAGCTGGGGTTTCTATTGGTGGGGTTGTATTTGAGGCAACTGAAGCTGGGGTTGCTATTGCGGAGGTTGGATTTGAGGAACTGAAGCTGGGGTTGTTGTTGTGGAGGTTGGATTGATGTCAGAATGGGAAAAGGTGTATCCTTGGGTGGGCATTGACTATGAGTCATACCTATAGGGATAGATCCCTGTGGGCATGAGGTGTTGATCCCAAGACTAGTATGAGTTGACTGTAGTAGCAGCATAGTTTCAAAATAGTTGGTGTTTGGTGTGATGGAAGGCATAGCTTGAGAGCTTGATTTCCCTAGCCATGTGACCAAAAGTGGGAGCATACTAGTAACCATAGGTGCACTCAGTTGTGAGCCTATCATGCTTTGAGTGGAAGATGTGTTGGCCTGGTTTGACTGGGTATTGTCTGTGTCAATGTGGGTAATACCAATGGTGAGAAGATTTGAGAGAAAATAGGCAGTATCTAAGGAGGCTGAGCAATGTTTTTACCTATGAGAGGGTTTTCAGGCTATATGGTTGATACACTAAATTCAGCAGGAAATTTGAATCCCTTATTTATCAGCATGGCTAAGAAGCATTCGGGTCTCCTCTCTAGAACAACGTCAACTACTTGTGTAGAATAAGCATCTTGCTCTATATCCTCTAGTTCCTCTTCTATGATATTTTGGAAAAAAGATGCCCTGTGGGGTTGTTCAATGAATAAAGTAGAATTGGTGTTTACAAAGGGGTCATCTTCTCTCTCTATTTCCCAAGAGGGGAATCTATTGATATATGACTCATCAGGTTGCGTTCTAGCCTTTGACCTTGTGTAAGGCCCTCCATGAGGTGTTTGAGACATAGCGTGGTCCAGATTTTATAACTAAAACAAGTGATATAAAGAAAAAAAAGAAGAGTATCCTTTCTAAGGAAGTTTGAGTTATGTTTTGGACAAGGGTAATTCTAAGGATAGATTTTGATATATCTTGATCTCAAAGTGGTGATGATGTAAAAAGATAAGGTTTGTCAACCTTTGCCTTGGACAAAGTCACTTTGATAAAGATGATGATGTTTGATATGATGAGATCAAGGTATTTCGAGTCTGAGCTTTCAAAGTAACAATGTTTTTGACAATAATCATGCTTTTCAGAGAAGGGATGATCTTTAATGTTTAGAGATTCACACAATGTTCTTCACATTTTCTTGGGCTAGACACTAGTTTTGGACACCAAATGAAGATTTCTCTCAAGTTTTTTAGTTTTAAAATAGGTGTAAAATATCTCTGGTCAAGTGCAAAAAAACTCCAATTACGGTAAAGTGTATAGTTTATTGTGGTACATTATCACCAATTACGGTAATAAACAAGTCGATTGCAGCAATAAATAGTTAAACTACAGCTGACTTCTTTCAATTGTGGCACAATGTGGGCAATTGTGGTAAAAGAGGAACAGTCTCAAAAAAGGACTAAAAGATGGGTATCACTGCTTGACAATTTTGATATTTTGGAACAATGATTCTAATTTTCAAGACAGTTGACGTTGACAACCCTAGACTTTAACACATTTGACTCATTTTGACAGTTTGGATGTTTTGTTTTGCATTTTTAGAAATTGATCAAGGAAACAAGCACAATAGACACTGTGTTTTTGAAGAATGAAGACTGATAATGTGTATGTTCTACAAATTTTTCAAGTTGCAAGGTTATCACGAGGTCTCAACAATGAATAGTCAGATTAATCTAGGTCAGTGGCTTCAAAATACAATGTTATAGGCTCAATGCTTGAATTTCCGCTAGCTCACACAACAATTGTCACACTACTAGGAAACGAAGGTCCATGACATAGGTGCCCATGTTTTTTCCATTTCTATGAATTGTTGTCGTGGAGTGAAGATCTCTTTCACTACACAAATACCATGAGACACATATGTTGGGAATCTTTGGGGGGAGATTATGCAACCCCTTGCACTATAATAAGGTATTTGTTCGGAGGTAAAATGGGTTAGCCTCTAATTATCAAGGTTGTAGAATAGGTCTGTGGCATCTATCCAATTGGTTTGTACGTGTGTGACTCACTTAAGAGCCTAGTTGACTACGCTGGCTCCTTAGGGATATTCACCTAATTCAAACTATCATCAACACACCTCGCTTGAGCTTGGCTAGATAAGATGAAACTGTGGTTCACACCTTGTTTATATACCGATCAGAAGGATTACCGCTTTAAGGTCATTCTCCAAGGAAGAAGCACATTCCTTGGACGGGCCTTTCTAAAAATTATAAAGGTTTTTCATCTAATAGATTATGTAAGTGCACCCAAAACTCAAGACACAAGGTAAATTGATTAAGCTCTGAAAATTTGAAATGTGAACTAAGCTACACCACCACACAAGCACAAGTGTTCAATTTTAAGCCCAAAAGTAGGTGTTAATTGCTTGTTCAATTTTAATGCACCAAAACAAGAAATTCTTTGCCTTGTTCAATTTTTGTCCCCACATCAATTTTAAGCCGAATTTTGAAATGTGAGATGTGAGATGTGTGACAAACACTGTTCTTTTTAAACCCAAATCGACAAGTGAATGAATTTTAAGTTGTATTGTTATCTTGCCTCCTCTATTTGTACCTGTCAAAGAAAGTGTTTAGTATCTTCAGAAATGAAAGCTTTCAATCCAAAATAGTAGAATATCCAGAAACTCTAGGATTGTTGAGATTGCTGAAATTAATGGTGACTTTATACTTACCTGTGAATCTCTTAATTGAATCAATGTACCTCATGTATGCTTCACTTTGATCTTTAGCTATGATTGCGAGAATAGCCCTTTGTTGTGATTGATAGTTGATGGTTCTCCTTCTGGAAGTTCTTAATGCTCTAGCACCTGGTATGAGTTTGATTATCCTCTTGGCCATTAATCATTTTCTCAATCCCCAAGAAATCAAGGAAAAACACACAAAAAGAAATTTTTTTCAAAGATCTTTCTTTTTTTGAAAATATTTCTCACAAAAAATAAAATAACAGAGAACAAAGTCCCTGTATAATTTTAAGACCTTTCCAAAAATGTAACTTTTTTGATAAGAAATGCTAATTTGTGTCCAAAATTAAATTTTTATGAAATATCATAAACAAAATATAAAAAATCGTAAAAAATTCAGAAAAATCTTAATTTTGGACTGTAGCTTTCTTATGCCAAATAATACCTGCAAAAAAAATTTAGATCATAATTCCTTAATTTGTGCCCTAGGGACCCATTTTATCATAAAAGACCAGTTTGAAAAGATCTGTTATTTTTGCAAAATATTTTATAGAAATTAAAATCACATAGAATAGACCCCCTCTATAATTTCAATACCTTTCCAAACATGTAACTTTTTTGATAAGAAATTTTGATTTGTGTCCAAAATTAAATTTTTATGAAATATCATAAAAAAATTATAAAAAATCGTAAAAAATTCAGAAAATCTAAATTCTAGAATGTAGCTTTCTTATGTCAAATTATACTTGGAAAAATAATTTTAGATCATAATTCCTTAATTTGTGCCCTAGGGACCCATTTTATCATAAAAGACCAGTTTGAAAAGATCTGTTATTTTTGCAAAATAATTTCACAGAAACTAAAATCACAAAGAATAAACCCCCTCTATAATTTCAATACCTTTCTAAAAATGTAATTTTCTTGAAAAGAAACTCTGATTTGTGCCTAGAAATGCTCTTTTATAAAATATCACAGAAAAATTATTAAAAAAATAAGAAAAACTCAGAAAAATCTAAATTTTTGTTTGGGGCCTCCTTAGATCAGCGTCAACCTGCAAAAACAATTTCATAAAATAACTCCACACGGTTTGAAAGATATGACTAAATTTCAGGCGGGCTGTAAGTTCACGTCGGGTTCACCAAAATGTATGCCTCTTTTCATGATTCATGGTTCCCAAGCTTTCCAAGGTGAGGGTTAGTAGCAAAGGTTTTACAAATGATATAAATCCAATACAAAAATACTACTAAAATGAATAACTTGAAGCATAACCAATAAAATGTACAAGCAAAGGAAGGAAAACAAATGAATGCAAACCCCAAAGTGCTTGAAGTTTCTATTGTCTCTCTCTACTCCTTTTGAAATGCTATTTTTGATGCTCAGTATTGGTGTGGACAACGTCTATGAGTTGAGAAGCGTCGAGAATTTGCTAATTGAAATGTGTGTGTGATCGCAAGATGACTTGAATGCTAGAACCAAACTAACATAGTAATGGCGCATGAGAGCTTGAAATCTTGGATCCCTCAAATGGTTATGAAGGGTTTATTATATAAGAATTGGGGATGAAATGAATGGTTGAGATCAATCCCAGAGATAAGGAGATGAACGGTTAAGATCAAAGGGAACTGGAGAAGCCATCAGTAAACTCCACCTCTTCAATTGGTAAAGAGGAGACAAAGTTTGGTTGACTCAAGAGCTAATTGTGAGTTACCTTTTTGAACTGAAGAGGTGGGTGAAGTTACCCATGTGGATTGGAGAGGTGGGTGAAGTTACCCATGTGGACTGGAGAGATGGGTGGGGTAACCCATTGATCTGATTGAAGTTATCTCTTTGAAGATAAATGAATATTTAATTCATTTATTTAATTAAAGTTTTCAACATGTAATTGAGTTCTTTTTTATTTAGAATTGCTTTATTGAATGAAATTAAATTAATTTAATTGAAATTAATTTAATTGCAAGAATTTAAATAGTAAGTTTAAATTATTTGAATTTAAACTATAGGAAATTGAATTTAATTAATTAATTAATGGTAATTAATCAATTAAGGTTAATTAATTAAATAAAATTAATTATTTAATTAATTTTGAGAATTTGATTAGATGATTTGGGGAATGAATTTAGAATAAAATAGATGATTAATTAATGAGAAAAAAACTATTAATTAATAGATGAAAATTAATGTTTTTAATGTAAATTTGCAAGCTTGTCCATTTTTGGGTGTCTACACTATCAAGCAGTAATCTCACAATGACTCAACATGAATGTGAGATACTAGATAATTGGCTAATTATCCATTGAACATCAACTTTGAAATGGAGCATGAGATAGAAATTAAAACAAACTTATACAAATGAAGGCTTAATGGATTTTAAATGTTTGCTCTTAGGAAAACACAGTCAATATGCAACTAGATATGCAATAAAACAAAACTTATCAGCTTTAGATCAGTGCTTTATCCATTGGGCTATGTTCTGACTCAGATACAATATACTAAAATTAATGCTCACCAAAGATTTCAAATCATAATACAACCATCCCAAAACCCCTACTACTAATAGAATCCTTGCAATATGTCAGATGAATCTATGCATAAATCAGAGCCTAATTTAATCTGATCCTAGATAAGAAATCTCAAATAAGTACATAAACACAGAGAAGACTGTGCTAATGAATTAGAAAATTCATAACTCATATGACACATAACACAGGAGAGATTGGAATCTGGATCTTTGTATTAAATTTAGAAAATCTTATTTCAATAAACAAAAAGTACTCAAAGATAACCTCTTCAATAACCTGCAAAAGACCTCTCAACTTTATTTCTAACTTCTTACAATATCTAGTACAATTTATGCTATATTTCCCCTTCTGACTAAAAACTTTACAAATGGTTTACAATACCAATTTTCCAGCCCTTTCCAATGATCTTCGGAATCCTTTTATAGATTAGGATTACAACAAGCTTCAGATCAATTGGAATAAGGACAAAATTAATGACTCACTAAAAAGAAAAAATAGCTAATGGAGTGATAACCACTCTTGTTACAATAGATATTAAACAAATTTTGTCTTTTGACCACTTTGTACTCGCAACTGCTTCAAAGTTGCTCGGTGTGAACATCTGGAATCTATTGTCTTTGATGTTGGTGAGGTAGGATCTTTACTTTCAACTGTATCAACCAACCTGTTGGGCTTCTTTGTCCACCTGCATGTTGTGACCCTCACTTGGATCAACTATTGTGTACTTGTTTCTCCAAGAAGTGTACACCTCATCACCTAGCCAGTTGAAGTTGAGAACCTCATCTTTTCTATTGTTAATTTCCTTCTAGGTGGTATATGTATTTTCAATCTCATCTGACCAAAATGAAAAAAATGCTCTGGCCTTGCCAAATATGTCAACTGTTTGAACAAATAGTAATTTACTCTCCAATGTAATTATGCTATTGGTCCTTGTTTCCAAAGCTTCATTCATCTACCGATGCCATATCACCTCATCTTTTATATTTCTATTTTTCTTGAAGAGATTTGGGAACATCTCATAATGGTCCTTTGAATATTCCTTTTTTGGGGCCATTACCTTTCTAATGACAATGCTCTTCCTTATGTCTATGTCCATGAGCAGTTTGACACATTTATGAGTGCCAGTCAAGACTATGTCAACATCATTTTCCTTCATGCAAGTGGTGTGGAAGAATTTCAACTCTCCTCCCTTCCCTTTCCACTTATCCACTAGTTGGTCTAATTGGTCCTTGTCTGCATTGTACTCATCCATCATGCTAACAATTTTCTTACCTTGTGCATAGATGGTAGTAGGCACCAATTCATGTGTACAATGCATCAGGGTGATATGTATCTTATCTGCATATTTTTTCTTAACCCATGCCTCTGCTTCTCTGAAGGCTACAGACTGTTCCACCCATTCTTTCTTTTGTCTTTCCAGCTCTTCTCTTTTAGCTATCAGTCTGTCTTTTTCTTGCTCAACCTCCTCTAATGTGGTAAAATTTGATGGTGTAGGGGAAGGAGGATAAGTGATAATGGGACTTGATGAGGATGGTTAGTGAGGGTCTTGTGTAATCCTCCTTTGAGGCACAACTTGGGCTATTTTCTTTCCCTCTAGGAATGCAATCCTATCATCCTTTTGCATATTTTTGACCCTCTCATCATTGTAAGTTTTCAGAACAACTTCATGATTTTGGGTTAAGCTCTTGAAAGCATCTTCTTGCTTCTTAGCTACCTTAAAAATTAATTTAGTAGTTTGCAAAGTAAGGTTAGCTGCTTCTACCCCTAAAGTATCTAACACTCTTTTTATTATGAGGTTGTCTGCACTCTCAGCTTGATCATCTTCATTTGTTCTCCTTTTATCTTTCCTCTTCAAGGACCATATTGCCAGTGTTGCATGATCCTCGCTGAAATGTGAACCAATTGATGTCCCACCAGTGTGCAACAGTTTGGCTTCCTTCCTCACAACATCAAATATAATGGCATCAACCAAATCCAACTGCGTAAGATAAGTACTCCTTTCTTCTTCACCAACTCCCTGCCCTCTTAAGGGTTTATCTTGTTAAACTTGGTCATTAGTTCTTGTTTGAATTCCTTCTCAATATCTTCTTTGCTTTGGTTTGGCTGAGATTCTTGCAACTTGTGACATTTATCATTGAATTCATAAATATGGGTTCTCCATAGGAATTGAATAAAGGCTCTAGCCTTAACAAAACAATCGTCAGACAAAAATTCTTCACTAGCCTACAAACTCTGCTACTGTAAGATCTAGAGTTGCATGCTTGGGTGCCTCTGGTGCTTCCTCTTGTAGCTCCTGGGATTTGAAAAAAACCTTCCCTATATTTCCCATTTGGACCAATTTCTCTGCAATAGCTTGGTCATCCATCTATAGAGGAGACTGAGAAGGAGAGTATTCATCACTTTCTTTTTCTTTTCCCTCCATCTTTTGTCTCTTTGGAGATGGAATTGTTTGAGTACTGGTATGTGATGGCCTCTTTCCTTTTAGATCAGAAGTTTTGTCAATCTTGGGCATAATTATACTATACCCTCTTCATTTATAGACCACATAATTCCCAGGTGGGACTATCCTTCCCTGTGTAATTCTTCTCAGAAGAGCCTTAGCCTTTTCTGGATTAGTCTCCATTATTTGGTTTTTCTTCTAGTTAAGAGTCTACATTATATCTTCAAACATTGTCATCAGAGACTCAATTTTCTTAGCCCAAAGTGAAAATGCCTTCAAAGGATCATAGGATCTGTCAAACTTGTAAAAAAAATCCAAAGATTTCTTATAAACCAACCACTTTTCTTTCTTGACTTCTTGATCATTCAGATCAAACACATTCCTTATGATGTCCTCTCAACAATTGAATTGGTGATCAAGTGTCAAGCACTTGGTCCTCTTCCTAAACATATCCATACTAAAACCTTCATTGTCTGCACATCTTGACACATATGGTACTAGATGGTATAGCTCAAAATACTTGTCAAATTATGTCCATCCCCCCTTTGTGATGATGAAGTGATGAGCTCTAGTGAGGTTAGGGAAAATACTTCCCTTCATCTTTCCTGTCAAGGCTTCTTCTTGCAATCCACCGATTTGCCTTAGAATTTCTGCTATACCAATCTTCAATGGCACTCTATAAGGAAAAACATTTGGGGTTCCCCTGAATCCATAAACTCTGTAACTATAGAGACAGGGTACAAAATGAGATCTCCCCAATTGTGAACAATTTTTAATTCTGGGGCATACTCCATAGGTCTTAATAGTCTTAGAATGTCTATGTGGATTCTAGGGTTTTGGTTACATAACAGTGATTTAAGCCTAGCAGAAAAAAATCTATCAAAATTTACATAGGTGGCTTCTTTTCTATCCCAAGACAAATCAGCACTCCATAGTTGAACAGGCAAATCCTCATCATCCTAGAACTTAGTGAGGTCAAATTCTTCTTCAAAGGCATCAACACTATTGAACAAAATCATATCCATCATTAGAGAACACCACCCCATTGGTTTGAGTATATTTTTATCCTTGATGCCTATTAGACCCTCATACATTAGCTCAGCAATGTAAGAAGCATAATCAAAAACTATTGATAGGTGGGGATGCAAAATTTGAACAACCATAAGCATGATGTGAAGAGGAATTTTTGCTTCTTCATCTTCTCCTAACACAAGGCATAGGGCACTATACATTTTTCTAGCCTTACTATTGAACTAGTCCAGTTTGAATGGCTCTAGTGTATTTGGGCCCACAACAATCAAATCCCCTATCTTGCTGAAGTATCCTTTCAAAGCCTCATTCCTGTAGTACTCCTTAGTCTGGTATACTTGTTTAAAATAATTGAAGTCAATATCATCCATTGGAATTGAGAGGTTACTTAATTTGAAAATCTTTCTAATTTAATTGGCTGTGAGAGTCAACAACACATTTCCCTCTGTATCCCTTAAAACCACGGACACTTTGTCATATGTATTTTCTATCAAAGTAAATAGGTCTATATCCATAAATACCCCAGGCACTATAAATTTACCCACATCTAGATCCCATATGTTGCAATCTAGGGAAGGATCATTCCTCTCACTATAAGCAATTTTAAATAAATTCAAACCATTTATGCTAGTCCTGGCATCTTTTGCCCATCTACCTGTATCATACAAACCCTCCTCGACTCTAAAATGGGGATGTGCTAGAACTATTCTTTTTATTTGGGTAGCATCACCTGTAGACCCACTCAACTATTATAGAAGGTTGTCTCTCACATTTCTATCATTATATTCTACCTTGCCAGAGAATTCAATCCTAGGGGCTATTTCTTAAAACTAGGACTTTTACGAGACTGATATTCATATTTAAACAAGAACTCTGAGACCTTTTCAACTTTCAAATTTCACTAAATGCATAAATTTCTACTGTATCACAAGAGACTTACCCATTCTGCAATTTGTCATGAAGAGCTCAATGTCACTACAATTTTGATCTTTGCTTGAATGATTTTGATGAATTATGGCAGCTTCAAGTCTAAGCAATGAATTATATGGCCTCAATCAAATCAATCTTTCACATTGAATTGAGCTAAAGTGGCCACACATTCTGCAATCAATTCATCTTGTTCAAATCTCATGGCTTAATGACTTACTGATGATCATTTTAAGAATTTTGAATCTGGACCGTAGATCTCCAACAACATCTTTATCTGATGACTCTCATCTCTTCTTGGAAACAACTATTCATCTGGGACACATGTCAGCATGACTTGATCGCTTAAATGCTAGATCTCATTCACTTTTCCTTTAAGTAATCAAGTCAATCATTAGATTCATATTAACTTTCCTGCAAGTTATTTCACCTTAAGTTTACTAACCCTGGCTACAACGTCAGCCACTTGGACATGTGTCAACACGGCTTAATGACTTAATCACTAGATCTCGCACACCTTTCCTTTAAGACATTAAGCGAGCCATATGATCTTTTCAAAAATTCATCTTACTTATCATCATTTCTGCATTGTATAGGACCCACTTCCTCTACCACACGTCACCATGACTTAATCACTTATCTATTAGATTTTGATTACTTTGCCTTTAATAAATTAAGCTGACCGTCGGATCTTTCTGTACATGCTCTGTCATTAGTTCTTCCTTTATGACCTCAACCAAAACCACCAGGACACATGGCATCATGACTTAATCGCTTAAGTGATATATTTTGTGCACTTTTCCTTTAAGTGATTAAGTCAGCTGTTAGATCTTCAACAAGTTGTCCACCTTTTAATCTGTGATCAGCTTCACCTTTAGTGAAATACATGTTACCATCTAGACATGCGTCATCACTACTTAATGGCTTAGACACTAGATCTTGTGCATCTTTAGGATAAGCCATTAAGTCATCAGTTGGATTAAAATAGATCTGTCAGCACTTTAATCAACAACTCTTCGAAATACCCGGGTCCACCAACTGCCACATGTCAACACGGCTTAATGTCTTAAGTGATAGATCTTGCGCATCTTAGCCATAATCCATTAAGTCTACCGTCAGATCTATCCATTATTTAATCTCCACCATAATGCACTAGATAGGTCCCACATCACTCCAAAGACACGTGTTTCTCAGACTTAATTGCTTAAAGGATAGATCTTGATCATGTTGGGATCAAGCGATTAAGTCTAGCATCTGATGAAAATAAATTTGCCCACTGTTTAACTGAGATCCTTTCTGACCATCGAACCCACCAAAGACATGCATCAACATAGTTTAATGGCTTAATTGGTAGATCTCAAGAACTTCAGGAATAAGCCATTAAGCGGGCCATTAGATCAAAATACACTTGCTCAACAAACAATGGATTTTATTAAAACACTTGCTGACTTTGAACTTAGGGAATAATATAGGACCACATCGTTAGGATACTGACAAGTTAATGAACATGAACATTTTAAAAGGAACTCATCTGAGACATGAATTTTAAGTGACAAAAAGTAACATGAAAATAGAAACCCTTTTGACACTTAGGGTTTTAGGAGCAAATTTTGTACTCTAAGACATGAAACAAGGGTTTTTCAAGTATCCTTCACAAGACATTTTTGCAAAATAGACCAGGGACTTATTGCTTGAATTTTTTTTGAATAGACCTAATAGTGGCTCTTTCTTGGGATGAATACCTCTTGTAGGTATTACAAGAATTCAGAATCTCAGGGGAAAGCAGACCAACCTACTGGAAAAAAACTACTCACACAACAGGAAAACAAACTAAGCTAAGACAGAAAGAAACACACTTGTAGAAACACACTATGTATATAAACCTAATGTTCATGGATAATTAGACTTCATGAAAAGTATAACTTAAAGAACTGTCCATGAACTGGCAGTTCTAAAATATTTCCACTAAGCTCTTTTAATAAATATGAATTTTTCCCATACCTTTCATGGACAATATAAGGTCCTAGCCATATTGGCTCAAATTTCTCATGCTTTCCTTTATCTTCCAACCTGGCATTCCACATGAGAACATAATCTCCCACATCAAAATGTCTTGAGACTGCCCTTTTTTCATACAAGTTCTTCACCTGCAATTGAAGTTTTGCATTTTCACAAAAGCTTCCCCCCTAGCTTCATCTAACTCCACTAGGTCATCAATTCTCAATTGCATGTCAGTATCAATATTATCATCATAAGTTTAAAAAAAATTGTACATCTGCATCAAATTGTTTTGGGAAAATCTTGCTTGGATTCCATAAACTAGATCAAAAGGTGCACATCCAATAGCATTTTTTGATGTCACCCTATCTGCCCATATAGTCAATGTTAACTTTGAATCCCAAGCCTTCTTGTTTGTATCCAGAACTCTTTTAATAATCTTAAGGAGGCTCTTATTGGTGGATTCAGCTTGGCCATTCCCTTGTGGGTGATAAGGTTTAGAGTAAGAGGTCTGAATACCATATTCATCACAAAAACTAACATATTCCTCAGATTTATAACACATGGCTTTATCTGAGATTATCTTCTCTAGGCACCCAAATCTAGTAATTATGTTCTTTAGTAAAAAATCAATCACCACTTTACTTGTATCTCTCTTAGTGGGAATTGCTCCACCCACTTAGTAAAGTAGCCTGTAGCTACAATGATCCATGAATATCCTCCACTAGACTTTGTCGCTATCTCTCCTATAAAATCAATACCCCATTGCTGAAAAGGGGCTTGAACTTCCACTGGTGTGAGGGGCACATTACCTAAGAATTTTATCTTACCAGAGAAATGTTGGCAAGCATCACATATTTTAACCAATTGATAAGCATCTTTAAAAATAGTTGGCCACCAAAACCCTGCTCTCAAAATCTTATGTGCAATAGTCTTGGCCATGTAATGGCCACCATATACTCCATTATGCATCTCTTGCAGGATCCTGTTTGCTTGTTGTTTATCAACACACTTCAATAAAATTCATTCAGGGCTCCTCCAACACAACTCATCTTCTAATCAGGAAAAAATGGATTGCTTGCAATTTTAATGTTCTTTTCTTATTCTCATCCATGCCCTGTGGATAATTCATCCTTTGCAAATAATAAATAATGTTAGTGTACTAGTCACAATGGTCAAGGTTACAAATGAAAGGTTTATGTTCTTCTTCTAGGGTATTAATGTGATTAGCATCCACGTTTGCACTAGCCATCAGTTTGGCTAAACCTATCCCTCCAACCAATTTTTTGATTAGGATTTCTATGTTGAACTCTTGAATCCTATTTATCCATCTGCATCTCTTTCCTAACACCTCTTGTTGAGTAAAGATGTCCTTAATTACTGCTGATGGAACATAAGCCATTACAATAGTACCTATCAGATAACATCTAAAAGCCTTCACAAATTTTACTAATCCATAGGCCTTTTTCTCAATTATGTCATATTTGAGCTCTACAGCCTGTAATGATTTGCTAAAAAATGCAATGGGCTGCTGAAACCCTTCTGCATTTTTCCGTAACAACACAATAGCAATAGTGTGACAAGATGCAAATGAAAAAATATTCATGGAATTTGAATAATTAGGAGTTCTCAAGATAGGGGCATCCTTAATAGCTTTCTTAATCTCTTGAAAAGACTTGGTGGCCTCTCCATCCCATTCCATTTTAGCATCCTTCTTTAACATCTTTGAAATTGGTCTACTTTTTTCAGCAAAGTTAGTTACAAACCTTCTGAGAAAGTTTACCTATCTAAAGAAGGACTGAATTCCCTTGACATTTCTTGGGATGGGCACTCTGTCAATAGAAGCTACCCTATCTGGGTCAATTCTAACCCCTTCTTTTGAAACAATGTGACCCAATAACTTACCTTCTATCACCCCAAAGATGGACTTCTTGGGATTGAAAGAAATCCCAAATTCTAAGGCCCTTTCAAAAAAGAATTCAAATGCTCACAATGTTGCTCTTCCTTCTTTGAATAGGCTGTGAGATCATCCTGGTAGACCTCAAGAAATTTTTGCAGGAAGTCTAAAAATGCAACATCCATGGCCCTCTAAAAAGTAGCCCCAGCATTCATCAAACCAAAAGGCATCCTCATATACACATATGTCCCCCATGGCGTGGTGAAAGAAGTCTAAGACTACTCTAATTATTTGACCATAATCTAGTTATACCCAGAGAATCCATCCATCATGGACATAAGTTCACATCCACTGACTCTCTACAACATATTATCCATGTTGGGGAGAGCATAGTTATCCTTCAAGGAAGATATGTTCAGATTTCTGAAATCCACACATAGCCTGATATCCCCATTCTTCTTTCTAACAAGGACCATATTAGAAACCTAGGAAGAATGCCTAATGGGTTTGATTATCCTTGCATCTTAAATCTTTTTCAATTCTTTCTCCATCTTAGGCCTAAGGGTGGGATTTTTGGGTCTCTATTTTTTCCTAAACGGCTTGACATCTTCTTTCAATGTAATTTCATGTTGAAACAATTCCTCATTATATGCCTTTAGGTCATCATATGTCCAAGAAAAGAATTTTTGTATTTCCTTAAAAGATCAGTAAGATCCTTCTTCACCTTAGGTGACATTTTATTACCAATAAATAAGTTCTTAGGAACTTCTTCTGTTCCCACATTAACTTCCTCCAAATCTTCAGATCTACACATGTGACAGAGTATGGTCTGTCCTTACTATCAAAGGCCCTCTCCAAAACAACTAGTCCTTTTGGGACTTTATTTTATTTCAGATGCAATATCTCCTTTCCCAAGATAGTATCCTTTCCATCAATGTTTTTCACATACTTTGTGAAATCTATCTCTTTATTATCTTGAGACCTGCCTCACAATACAAAAATCTAAGAATATCTACATCATCATCAAACACTTGCCAACTATCAACATTGTCGGGTATTGAAGGCCTAGTTTGAACTTCTATCTCTGGAATTCTAGCAAAGGTAATGTCTTCTAGCCTTATAGAAATGTTACCTATTAGATCTGTCATTCTATTTTGGCTTCTATCCATCCAGTCAATACCGAATGCATAAAAAATTTATATCTCATCCCATACTACATTTCGGTACTGCTTCAATCTATGGTTCTTTGATGCATATTTAGATTTTTTATGATATACAACTAGCTCAGAGTCTCTAATAACTCTGATGCATTTGATTCCATGTCTTGCATCTAGTCTCAGACCTATCAACAGAGCCTCATATTCTGCTATATTATTTGTACAATTAAACAACAGAGAAAATGAAAATTTGAAGGTTTTCCTAGAGGAAGATATCAACAAAACTCCAGCACCAGCCCCCTCCTTAGAGTTGGCACCATCAAAATACATTATTCATAAGTTAGACTATTTAGATAAATTACTTACATCTTCTGAAAACAATACAGGTTGTGATCCTTTTACAGCTTGACTTTCGTGCACTTGAAACGACCTCATTTCAGTATCCAAGAAACAATTCATGTTATTATCATCTTGTTCCTCAATCATATGAGGAGTTCTAGTTTCCCTTGATACTTTGATGTTTTCACCATTTATTTTGAAAGTGGAAAATGATAAATCACATTGAATTCTTCCCCCCATAGATTCACTCCATTTTCTTGACAATAACATTTTATATTGGGGGGGAATGTCTACAACCAATACATTCATAGTTAGCACTTTATCAGGGAAAGCTGCCAATTTGTAAGGCAAAGCCTTAATAGTGCCTATGAAAGGAACCTCTCTAGAATCCATATCTTGGCATCTCCCATGTGGAGTGTCTACCTTTAATCCCATAGATCTCATGACTTCTATAGGCATAACAGTGTTGGATGCCCCAGAGTCAATCATGCAGTTTTTCAACATTTTTCCATTTATTAACAATGTTAGGAAAAAAGGATGGATAGTTTCTGCAGTAGTGCTAACAATATTAGTATCTAAGTAAATTTAGGGAATCTTTGATACAAGTTCATCAAATTCCTTTGATGATTTATCCTTAGTGTCTGACACTTTCTTGTTTTGTTTTGGTCCTATAGTTTTGGTAGAGATAGCACTCTTCACCCATGTCAGAGTCTTTTCCTTATGCTCTCCTATACTCATCATTTCTAATAGAGGCACTTTAATAGTTATATGAGACAAAAGTTGTCAAATATCCACAAGGGTGTATGTCATATTAGAAATGTCTGATTTCTAATTTTTGCAATCCACATCTTCTACTTGAGTAGCCGGTTTAGCTTCATTTCCCCTATGTGGTTTATCCTCCTTTTTGGGATGAGGTACAAAACTCTCTGGTGTCTTAATCTTTTCCTTATACATATTTGGGCCAGTAGATTTATTTCCCTTCTTAATCAAAATGTTATTAGTACCCTCAGCCTATTTCTCATTTTCCTATGGCCTTTTGGTACTATTTGGGCTATCCTTGATAAAGATACCAGCAAGTTTTCCATCTGCATTTCCAACTACTCTGTTTCTTAAAACATAATTGCCCCTTGCTTGTGCAACCATATTAGCTGTGATCTTAGCTATCTCTTCATCAGATGGCATTCTCAAAATAGGGGTCTCATCACATCCTTCGACATTGCATCTCATATTATCAACTTCCCAATCCTGTATATCAGAATCATTAGGTTGATAATATGTTTCTTCATTAAACAATGAGGAAGTCATAGCACAACCACTATCATTATATTCTTCCTCTTCCTCTTCTTCATTTTCCTCAGTGGCAGAAAATCTGGCAGCAATAACACAATATTTAGGGTTGTGTGGAGAATGAAAAGGTACACACCAGGGGTTTTCTATGCACATATTTATAGAGGTCTTATGCAGGGGGTTAGGAGTTTTTTTATCAGACGTATCATTCTTTGTTGGGATAATAGGTTTCCCATCCTTCCACTGAGTAGTATAAGGATAGTTCTGCACCCTAGGTTGTTTTTTGTAATTTCTATAGGAAGGCTTATCATTATTTGGAACCCTATTATGAATACTCTCTCTAGGCTTTAGATTTTTCAAAGCATTCAAAATCAATTTAAGGCTATCATCCTCCTTAGGTTTTGAACTCAGGGGTTTATCTGATTCTTTCTTATTATACCTGGTGGGTTTCCAATCTTCTCTCCTGCCCACTTTCCCAGAAACTCTTCTATTTGTCTCAATGTTGACTGCTACCTTATATGATTCCCTAATATTCCTATGGTTCTTATCTCTTAATAAATAACCCATTTTTGCATCAAAGACATTAAGATAGGTAGCGAGACATACCTTGTCATCTAATCTCATTACTTGTAGCAACTTGTGCATTTCCCTCTGGAATCTGATATTGAATTCCACAACTTCTTCATTAGGGTTCTTCTTTATGTTGTTGAACTCATTCAACATGAACCCTTCATTAGTTTTGTCTCCATATTGGTCCCTGAAACATTCCTTCATCTCATCCATGGACCCAATGCACTCATGGGGCAATCCTCTAAACCAGTCCCTTACATCCTCAGTTAGTGATTGCACAAACAATTTCATCATAACATCATCATGTGCAATTTCATAGTCATCAACCATATCCATGAAATGCTTTAGATGTTCTCCACATGTTATTACATTATTCCCAGCAAATTTAGGAAGCTTATCCCTAATCTTCTTAGGAATTTCATTGGGATAAATAGGGATGCCAAGGAAAATAAATTGTTTGTACCTTTCAGTATAGACAGGAGTTTTTTGAGATAAAGTGTTACCTTGAGCATTTGAAGTGGTAGCACTTCCAAAATCAATAGGTGGTGGTATACTCTTTTCCAAGTTTAGAGACAATTTAGGACTAGGACCAACAGGATGAGGACCATAGGCTTGCCTAAGGATTTAAATTTTCCTTTTCATTTCAAGAGCAAAGGCTTCCAACTTAGCCTTCTCTAATTCCTTGGCTATTATTTCCCTCTCTCTTTTAGCTCTCTCCAATTCAGTATCCAGCTTAAGTAGGGGATCCACCATACTTCCCTTGTTCACTAGCTCCTTTATTTCAATAGATTCTAGATTTTGTTAACCTGTGTCCTTGGGCTTTGGTATGTCATACAATTGTTAAACAATAGGCTCATATTCCAATTTCTCAGGTATAACAAAAACATTCATTGCCTCCAAGTCTCTAAGTTGCCTTTTCAACTGGTCAGATTGAATCTGAGCATGTCTAATTATTTTTTCCTTTTCTCTTTCTCTTTTTTTCCTCAAGGCAATTTTTTCTCGGATCTTTCTTTCCAACTCACCCACCTCTTCAAAAATCTCTTCAGAATCCACAAGAGTTACATCAGATTCTGAATTTTCTTCCATGATGGTTCTCTCCCTTTTGTGGTGATGGGGTATTTTAGATGAGGGAGAGCTCAGATCACTTGGAAAATTCCTATTTTCTTCACCTCTACTCTTGTATATAGACCTTGTCTCATGTCCTTGAGACTTATCATGAACCATGTTTCTGGTATATCTAGGGGCATCATCAACCCTTTGACTTTGAGAGTAATACTCCCCATAGATTCCTAATCCTAGTTATACTTCTCGTTCAACTTCTACATTTTCTTCCTCATGATTAGGAGGAATGGGAGTATCCATTATTATCCTCCTTCTTTTCCTCTAGGCTTTGGGAGTAACTCTAGCAGCATTCTTGTTAACTGATTTCCCAGCTCTGGAAGTGGATGAAATCTTACCTTCCAATTGATTCTCAAGATGACTGTTCATCTTGGATCTGGTATTTTGTAACTCATAGCTAGACAATAGTGTATCAAATAATAATAAATCAGCACTGATGCAGAGATTTCTTTGAGTCACCACCCAACAAAAGAAAAGCTGGGAAATACACAATAACTTTGAGTAACAAATTTTTGTTATGGAAAGTTTTCTTGGGTCACAAATATCAATACATTCTAAGCACTTATCCTGATATATTCTCAAGAGTAATACAATCTACTAGGATATGCTAAGACACAACTTTGTAGTAAAATGGTCAACCAAATGGTAGTGACAAGTAAGTAGGCTAGGAGTCCATCTCAACTTGAGAAACCTTACTCACTTATTTCAAATGAAACACGCAATCCCCAGCGGAGTCCCCATTTTGTTGGTTTCTTTTTATGTTGCAATAGAAACAACAATAACCTCTTCCCTTTATGATTGTTTTATAAAGGAGCCACCTCCAAAAAAAATTTAATACAAGGAAAGGACCAACTTGTTAGTACTCTCAAATTTTGGAGAAATTTGGAGTGACTACACTGAGAATTTCTCTAAGTGCAGATTGTTGCCATAAGAAACTCATGGAGAAGGCATATTTTGAATGCATGCACAAAGAGGCCTCTTGATTTTTGTGAAAAAACACTTGGGAGATGGGTTCAAATTTTTTTTTTTAGAAAATACAGTGTGTTCCAACCCTCAGATCTCAGTTCTGACTTGTTTTGGAGATGGCCATTTGGAGGCGCTTGTCCAAATCTATATCTTTGCCTAAGTGTAAGTTTGTTGTAGCAGGCGCTGTTTGCATTTGAATATCTTGTGTCCTGTTAAGTTTCATGGACCACCATTTTAGGATTGTTTAGTATGTATATCAGAGAACTTATGTTCCAAATCTCAATCCATTTTGAATCCGTTTGATAGGTTTTCCAATCCCTCAAAGTTGGTCTTCCAGAAATGTCTCATTTCTTTATTCTGCCAAAAATTCTAAGTAGCCCTGTTTGACCAATTGTAACTTTTGACCTTGTGACCTAATTGAAATAATTCCTTTTGCATCATATTACAGAGGTCAAATAATTATTATATCTCTATATTTAGGTCATGATGAATCCATTTGGTCAGTTTTCTAAGCTCATTCTGTTTGCGTTTTCTATCAATTTGCCAAATGGTCAAATGCAGAATTTTGAAGTAGCTTACTTTGAGGGCTTGCAAATATGTATCCGGATGAATTCCTTGGATAATTAAGTTTTCCCTCTTATTTTAAGCATGGATTTGTACCTACCTGGAGATTTGCAGACTTCTACCAATCCAATTGATCACCTTTCTTTGCTGATTCTAAACCCAATTTTTGCATATTTGTTGTGGTTTGGCTCAGAAAATGTTTTAGGTGCTAACTTTACACATTAATGTCTTTTGATCCATGGATCATCAAAGAAATTTAGTGGTAGTATCATGATCCATATATGAATTTAAATCTATGACCAAGGGTTCAGACTCCAAAGGTTTCATGAAGATGATGAGTTTTCAAAGTCAATTTTGAAGGTGATTTGTGCAAATTGGCGGTGCAGACAGAATTAGTTTTTTTAGAAGGCTGTCTTTGATCAGTAATATATTTTGGTTCAAACCATTTGTGCAATTTCCTCTAGAATTTTTTGTCACATGTTGGGATTGAAACTAATTTTCTGATGGTGCATTCCCATGAAGTCTTTGGGTTAGTTTTCGAAGCCATTTTTGGAGGTTAGTTGCCATCTATGTGATCAATTTGAAGAATTGATAAGAAATGTGAAAAGTTATCATAATTGCCACCAATTGTAATATCTTAGGATTTGAATGATCAGTGAAAGTCTGCAAAAGTGTAAAATCAAATTCTATAATTTTAAAAATAGCAATGACCTTTTCTCAATTTCCATTGTTAAGGACATAGAAATAAAACTTTACAGAACTTCAAACAAATGCAAATTTCAATGTGAGCATATTGAATGCAAATGAAAGTTTGCATAGGCAATGGAGGTTCCACGCCATCAAATGGAGGGATTGTGCATTACACAAAGAGGTTGTGTACTCAAAATAGAATGCAAAAGGAAGTTATGTGCTATGTAATAGGGGCAAATAAATAAGAAGGTTCTGGAGACTGCTGAATCAAATCCAAATATTTTATCTACAAATAAAGATGGCCAATGCAATAGGGAATGCCTTATTTATGGTGTGGATGAAAATCCTATGCTCCTAGGCCACACAACTATGGAGATATATTCTGATTACATGAAGAGCTTCAAGGAGAATATGTCTGATTTTCTAGATTCCAGTTTCGTAACTAACATAGAGGTGGGCCTTGGTCCAGTTGGTGAATTGCGATATCCATCCTATCATAAAAGTCAGGATTGGAAGTTCCCTAGAACTGGAGAATTTCAGTGCTATAATAAATATCTTCTATCAGATTTAAAAGTTTTAAATAACCAAATATATGTTGCATTAAAAGAGCAAGAGACTAGCACAAGTTAATGTTTGATCAATGCCAAGAACATTGTGTAGATATATAACATAGAGGAGGGTGTTGTGTTGGAGTTGAAGGGGAATAGTTAGCATAGGTAGTTGGTGAACAGCAGCCAGAGTAACCCAAAATTGAAAGAGTTTGAAACAAATAAACTAAACTTTCAATCAAATTTTATTAGCACTTGCATTGCGCAATGCAATGGTTAGACCCTGTGGTGGAAATGGAGGGCCTGAGCAATGAATTAAAATGCTGCATAATGTTTCAATGAATGGAGCTTGTGCAAAAAGGTAGGAAGACAAATGTCATCTTAAATGCAATTTTCAAGTGGGTTTCACATTGCATAGCAAGGAGCTCACACCATGTTTAAAAGGCTACACAATATTTTGAAGAATGTGAAGTCAAGTGCAAACAACAAATGTATTTGGCAAGGGTGTATGCCAAAAGGATGTGCAGAAAATAATGCTTGGTTTTCAATAAAATTTTCATTGCCAAATGTTAAGTGATCTTTGATGACATTATTTTTCCATTAGTATACTCAGAGAAAAAACACAGACAGTAAGCATCACAGGTGAACCACAAGCAGTACCGGTAAAATGCAAGCATACCTGATAGAACAAAGATTTTTGAGAAAAATCTAAGTATAAAATTGACAAGCATCACCGGTGAAGACAAGCATCATCGGTGACATAGTTTCCAGAACAACCCAAAAGGAATAGACAAGCATACCCGACGACATGTTCAAAGAAAGGAACACCGACGACCAAGAACACCGACCATCAGAACCGATAGTCAGAAAAGCTGCAAATTGTGGAACTGATTTATACACGGTAGATAAAGAAAAGTTATTCTATTTTGTAGAATTGTTTTTTGTTTTTTATGGTCATGCAAGCTTTATGTAAATGATTTAAAGCATCCTAATGGATCTAAAGCATATCTAACTATAGATCAAGATCAAGTTGTATATCTTGAATCTAGAGTTAACTTGTGAATGCGTGAATCAAGAATTGAACCTAAGCTACTATAAATAGATGTTCATACTCAATTGTGAGTACATGAATTATTTATAATTAATAGCCATGAAGAGCATCTAAGGAGCAGAAGGCAGAATTCATGCAAAGATCAGAAATATAATACATCAGTTATTAAGAACACACAGAGGCTACCGACGAGTAGATAAAGGTAATACTCAATCATGGAAGGATGATTAATAGTATTTTTGGAGCTTTAGAGGATCTATTATCAAGCAATTGAAGATTTCATATTCCATTAGATTAAAAACCTATGTAGTTTCATTCTAACAAGTGCATCACATCAAAAATCCTTTTGTAGAAGGTGGACTTAACCGTCCTTTGTAAATCTCTTAACAAAGTGCACACTTAACAGTGTTGTTGAAAGCTTCAAATGAAGTAGATCTTAACAGGTCTCTATTGAAATACTCCTAATAGGGTATGTCATCAGAAGTGACCAAATTGTAAGCCTTAACCAGCTCTTCTTATCTGCAGATAGTGAAGTTTTGTGGGTAACAATCCCCACCGCAGTTTTTAATTCCTAACAGAAGTTTTCTGTGATATCATATCTTGTGTCATGTGTTATCTAATTTCATGAATGTTTCTATTATTGTTACATATCAAAAATAATGTATGATATGATTTCATATGCATAAAGAAAGATGAACAGATAGATAA
>MU225864.1:1873217-1884142 GCA_018584345.1 Thuja plicata | reverse complement strand
GTGTGGAAGCTTGAGACTCGTTTGTGCTAGGTCTAGGAAGTACTTCTCTTTGTCTTTTTCCACCACTTTTTCCATGAGTTTCATTAAGAAAGGGCTTTGCATAGCCTCAGTAACCTTTTCATCAGTTAACTCCTCATCATTAGGGTCCATATTGCCTCCGTTGTTGGTATTGTTCATCCCTTGATTGTTAGGATCCATGTTTGTTCCTCTGTTGGTATTGTTGTTGGATCCTTCATTGTTAGGATCAACATTTCCTTGTTTGGTCATATATTTGTTCACGTGACTAATCAGGATCTATATGACCGAATGGAAAAGACATCCTTGGTTCTATTTCTTTGATGGGTTCATGTAAGGGTGTTGTAGAAAAAGGATCACCTAAGAAGGGACACTCTTGTCTCAGATAAGATCCGTCTGGTTGTAGGGTAGTCTTGATGTAATAGGATCAAGAAAAAACTGGCATTAACATATGTCAAATAAAGATCTCAGGTTTCAAACTCGCTTAAATGACCAAACCAAGAATAATTTTGCAAAATTCCCAATAATGGCAGATTCTGATCAAGTTAGGTATCCATGGTGGTAGAATGTCCAAAAGGGTATCCAAAAAATAAACTTTCTTCTTTTCAATCCTTCGGTAGATACCCACTATTTGCCTTTTTAAAATTCTAGGTGGCTCTTACCTGTGTGTAGGCAGCCTTTAAATGTTAACACGGGCCACTGGAAATCCTGTACATGGTGCTCTACAGTTGACAGGTGGCGTTTTTCTATTTACAGGCGATTTTGAAATATTCTTACGTGGCTTTTTCCAGTGAATAAACGGTTGTTTAATGCTATTAAGCGGCATTTTAAGATTGATAAGCAGCCCAATTTTGTTTGTAGGCAGCTCTATAATGATGGTACACTGTACTTTGCTGAACAAAGTTGATTTTAACAATTTTATTGATATTTTCTGGTCTTAAAAGTTTAAGGTCTTTGATTAGATTTATCAAAAAATATTCTTGCGTGAAAATGAAGTACAAACTCAACACACACATAAAATTTGCACCATATCCCTAAAAACCACACTAAAAGTGTATGTTCTCAGATGTTTGAACAGGTTTGCACAAGAAAATCTTCCAAGCAATCTACCTTAGCATCAATGAATTTGGATTTTAATCATGGCTCTACAAAGGTAGGTTTGCTACTTTATCAGGTCTCTAACTATTCTAGTCTAAACCTTGACAAGATCCTTTACCCCTTTGAGGGCTTCCCACACGCACAAAAGTATGATTTTGAGCAATCTCGAAGGACTACTAGAGGAAGTGAGGATGGATTGCACAAGTTTTAGTCACTTTTTGATTAAGGAAAAGTGCATTATTTATAGTGGATCGGATGATATTGCGGTAAAATCAAATATCTCCCACTTTGGGTCATTCCCTCTCATTGTCCTCATAAGGCAATTCTTAAGAGGCAGGCCCTTTAAAGCTCTATTTAACTAGCATGTTCATGAAAAGCAAGAATTGAACTCAGTCCAACAAGTTTGGGAATCTGATTCACTCAAAGAGTGAAGAGCATATCCTTATTGTTTTTCTTTGTTCCAAGCACCTCAAATAGATCTATTTATTTTCAACCTCTTGACAAGGAGGTTCTTAGAAATGAAGTGTGTGGGTCAATTAATCCTTCCTTTCTTTTGACTACCCAAACTCGACACTTTTGGCTTTTTGATCAACTTTGAAAAGTTGAGAGCATATACCTGATGTCATGTTTGAATAGAAAATAGTAAGGTGTTTTTATTTATACTAGATTCAAATGAATTGTGAAAAGTTACGTAATGCAAGCTTGATTAGATAAGTACCTGATTTTGAAGCTAGCAAGGCTAGGTGCATTTTTGAGTATTTTGGCTTGTTTTACTCACCTAGTGGTGATCGTTCCCACTCCATCTCCTCCAACAAGTTAGTCAACACAAAGCAATGCAAAGTGAAGGAAACTTGGAAAAACCCCAAATGACAAAAGTACCTCCTAAAAGCTCTTTTAAATGAAAGTTTTATCAATTAAAGCTTTAAAGAAGTTAGCACAAAAATCAATTAGAGAGTAGGAAATTTTTGTTTATAAGAAAAAAACACCTTAATATAGTGATCATACAAGTGTTCTTCCTCAAATAAACTCTCGAATAAATTGGCTGTATGTATTTCCTTATCATTCTTGGTTTTGATTCTTACCTCTTTGCTAGGCCTTGAGATCCCCTTCTCTAGTTTCTGCACCTTGGGGTAATTTTTCATCTGTAGGATGAGAAAACACAGAGAATTACAATAGTGACCAAATTAATTAAAAGCTGATTTAAAGAAAAAGAAATTACGTGGCATTTAACAACTAAAATGTGGCTATCAACTGTTACTAAGCATAAATTAAGACTTTATATGCGGCTTTTAAATCTTAACATGCGGCTCTTAAAATATCATAGGCGACTAAATAAAATCAATAGGTGGTACAGAAAGTATAAAAGGTAGCCAGAGATTGCTGTTAGGCGGCTGTTGAAAAATCCCAGGTGGTGCACTTTATCTAGCAGGCAGCACAATTCATCTAGTAGGCGGCATGATTTATCTGGAATGCGGCAGTAGAACAAAAGATGGAGACGAACCAGGCTCTGTAGGCGGCATTTTTGTGTTAGAAAATGGCTCTTAGCATTGCATACGCGGCTCTTCTCCTATTTTATACAAAAAAAACACCAAAAAAAAAGCAAACACACCATAGCTTATGATAAAAATGTTAGTAAAGAGGCTTAGAGCCCCATGGTGGGTGCCATTATGTGTGTATGAAAATACACCTTCATGAAATTAAGATTAAGAGCAACAATTCTATGGAAAGAGAATACAAATTAATCTAATAATTGAAGCTAAAATCTATATCATCTCATGGTTCTCTATCCAAGCTTTGTTAAGAGAGCTCTCAGGCTTAATATCTCTCAAGGACAATCCTAGAACGAGATATGAAAGGTAAACAAATGCTCAAATCTAGCTAGAATGCTCAAACATGCTCAAAATGCTACAAGATATGTGAGAAAATAACAAATGCTCCTAAACATGATATGCTAAAATTCTAATGCAAATGCTAAAATTCTCTCAAAAGCTCTCCAATACTATCAAATTCTCTCAATGTGCCTATAATAAGGATGCTTTTGCTCTTAAAATTCTTGGATCCCAAACACAAAGGAAATGGCTTGTATTTATAGCATTTTCCCAAGGGTAGGGGGTAGAGTGAGTTAATCATGATCAAAGTTTGGTTAAGTCAAAAGCTTTGAGGTGTTTTCAAATGGAGGTAAAGTTGGTTGGTTGTCTAAAAGATATTAGGAATTTAATAACTCCATCATTTAATTAAATTAGCCATGGAAGGGTGATTGGGTTGGATTTGATCTTTTTGATTTGAACTATACAATTGAAAAATCAATTGCATAATTTGATTAATCCCTTTAGGCTTGAATTTAATTATTTGATTTCATGATTATTTGTTCCTTTAATTTTATTTGATCCATTTGTTTTTCATTGAGATGATTTTTTAAGGCATTTGGCTGAGATTTATAGTTTGGAATGCTTGAGATATACCTGGTAAATTTTAGGTGTCTACAATACCTATTGATATATCCAATCTGGTACTATCAAGAAGTAATCTCACAATGACTCAACATGACTGGGAGATACTAGATAATTGGATAATTATCCATTGAACATCAACTTTGAAATGGAGCATGATATAGAAATTAAAACAAACTTATACAAATGAAGACTTAATGGATCTTAAATATTTTCTCTTAGGAAAACACAGTCAATATGAAACTAGATATGCAATAAAACAAAACTTATTAGCTTCAGATCAGTGCTTTATCCATTGAGCTATGTTCTGACTCAAACAAAATATATTGAAATTAATGCTCACCAAAGATTTCAAATCATAATACAACCATCCCAAAACCCCTACTACTAATAGAATCCTTGCAGTATGTCAGATGAATCTATGCATAAATCAGAGCCTAATTTAATCTGATCCTAGTTCAGAACTCTCAAATAAGGACATAAACACAGAGAAGACTATGCTAATGAATTAGAAAATTCATAACTCATATGACACATAACACAAGAGAGATTGGAATCTGGATCTTTGTATTAAATTCAAAAAATCTTATTTCGATATACAAAAAGTACTAAGAGATAACCTCTTCAATAACCTACAAAAGGCCTCCCAACTTTTTTTCAGACTTCTTACACTATCTAGTACAATTTATGCTATATTTCCCCTTCTGACTGAAAAATTTACAAATGGTTTACAATACCAATTTTCTAGCCCCTTCCAATGATCTTGGGAATCTTTTTATAGATTAGGATTGCAACAAGATTTGGATCAATTGGAATAAGGAAAAAATTAATGACTCACTAAAAAGGAAAAATCTTTTTATAACCACTCTTGTTACAATATATATTCAACAAATTTTGTCTTTTGACCGCTTTATACTTGCAACTGCTTGAAAGTTGCTCAGTGTGAGCCATCTGGAATCTATTGTCTTTGATGTTGGTGATGTAGGATCTTTACTTTCAACTATATCAACCAACATGTTGGGCTTGTTTGTCCACCTACATGTTGTCACCCTCACTTGGATCAATTATTATGTACTTTTTTCTCCAAGAAGTGTACACCTCATCACCTGGCTAGTTGAAGTTGAGAACCTCATATTTTATGTTGTTAATTTCCTTCCAGGTGGTATATGCTTTTTCAATCTTATCTTACCAAAATGAAAAAAATGCTCTGGCATTTCCAACTATCTCAACTATTTGAACAAATAGTAACGTACTCTCCAATGTAATTATGCTATTGGTCCTTGTTTCCAAAGCTTCATTCATCTACCGATGCCATAGCACCTCATTTTTTATATTTCCATTTTTGTTGAAGATATTTTGGAACATCTCATTATGGTCCTTTGAATATTCCTTTTTTAGGGCCATTACCTTTCTAATGATGCTCCTCCTCCTTATGTCTATATCCATGAGTAGTTTGACACATTTATGAGTGCCAGTTAAGGCTATGTCAACATCATTTTTCTTCTTGCAAGTGGTGTGGAAGAATTTCAACTCTCCTCCCTTCCCTTTCCACTTATCCACCAATTGGTCTAATTGGTCCTTGTCTACATTGTACTCATCCACCATGCTAACAATTTTCTTACCTTGTGCATAGATGGCTATAGGCACCAATTCATGTGTACAATGCATCAGGGTGCTATGTATCTTATCTGCATATTTTTTCTTAACCCATGCCTATGCTTCTCTAAAGGCTGCAGAGTGTTCCACCCATTCTTTCTTTTGTCTTTCTATCTCTTCTCTTTCAACTATCAGTCTGGCTTTTTCTTTCTCAACCTCTAATGTGGTAAAATTTGATGGTGCAGGGGAAGGAGGATAAGTGATAATGGGACTTGATGAGGATGGCTGGTGAGGAACCTGTGTAATCCTCCTTTGAGGCACAACTTGGTCTATTTGCTTTCCCTCTAGGAATTCAATCCTATCATCATTTTGCATATTTTTTACCCTCTCATCATTATAAGCTTTCAGAAAAACTTCATACGTTTGGGTTAAGCTCTTGAAAGCATCTTCTTTCTTCTCAGCTTCCTTCAAACTTAATTTAGCAGTTTGCAAAGTAAGGTTAGCTACTTCTACCCCTGAATTATCTGAGACTCTTTTTATTATGAGATTTCCTACACTCTCAGCCTGATCATCTTCATTTGTTCTCCTTTTATCTTTCCTCTTCAAGGACCATATTGCTAGTGCTGCATGATCCTCACTGAATTGGGCACCAATTGATGTCCCACCAGTGTATAATGGTTTGGCTTCCTTCCTCATAGCATCAAATACAATGACATTAGCCAAATACCACTAGGGTAAGATAAGGACTCCTTTCTTCTTCACCAACTCCCTACCCTCTTTAGGGGTTATCTTGTCAAACTTGGTCATTAGTTCTTGTTTAACTTCCTTCTCAATGTCTTCTTTGCTCTTGTTTTGCTGAGCTTCTTGCAACTTGTGACATTTATTCTTGAATTCATCAATATGAGTTCTCCATAGGATTTGAATAAAGGCTCTAGCCTTAACAAAACTATCATCAGACATAAATTCTTCACTAGCCTATTTGGTTATAGGGTCCAGCTCCTTTCCTGCAAACTTTGCTATTGTAGATCTAGAGTTGCATGCCTGGGTGCCTCTAGCACTCCCTTTTGTAGCTCCTAGGCTGTGCCGAAAAATTGCCCTGTATTTCCCATTTGGACCAATTTCTCTACAATAGCTTGGTCATCCATCTGCAGAGGGGGCTGAGAAGGAGATTGTTCATCACTTGCTTGTTCTTTTCCCTCCATATTTTGTGTCTTTGAAGATGGCATTGTTTGAGTACTATATCTGCTGGCCTCTTTCCTTTTAGATCAGAATTTTTGTCAATCTTGGGCATAATTGTACTATACCCTCTTCATTTATAGACCACAAAATTCCTAGGTGGGGCTATCCTTCCCTGTATAATTCTTCTTAGAATAGCCTTAGCCTTTTCTGGCTTAGTATATCCTTCATCTGACAGCTCTCATCTCTTCCTGGAAGCAACTATTCATCTGGGACATGTGTCAACATGACTTGATCGCTTAAATGCTAGATCTTGTTCACTTTTCCTTTAATAAATCAAGTCAACTGTCAGATTCATATTAACTTGGCTGCAAGTTATTTTACCTTAAGTTTGCTAACCGTGGCTACAACATCATCCACCTGGACACGTGTCAACATGGCTTAATGGATTAATCGCTAGATCTTGCACACCTTTCCTTTAAGCCATTAAGTGAGCCATCTAATCTTTTCAAACTTGCATTTTACTTATCATCATTAATCTATTGTACATGACCCACTTCCTCTGTCATGTGTCACCATGACATAATCGCTTATCCATTAGATGTTGATCACTTTGCCTTTAAGTGATTAAGCTGATCATTAGATCTTTTTATACATGCTCTATCTTTAGTTCTTCCTTTACGACCTCAGCCAGACCCACTAGGACATGTGGCGTCATGTCTTAATTGCTTAAGTGATAGATTTTGTGCACTTTTCCTTTAAGTGATTAAGTCAGCCATTAGATCTTCAACAAGCTATCCACCTTTTAATTTACAATCAGCTTCACCTTTAGTGGAATACAGGTCACCATTTGGACACGCGTCATTGCCACTTAATGGCTTAGATGCTAGAGCTTGTGCATCTTTAGGATAAGCCATTAAGTCATATGTTGGATTAAAATAGAAATGTCAGCACTTTAATCAATAGCTTTTCAAAATACCTGGGTTCACCAACTGCCACATGTCAACACCCCTTAATGGCTTAAGTGATAGATCTTGCGCATCTTAGCCATAAGCCATTAAGTCTACTATTAGATTTGTCTGCTATTTAATCTCCACCATACTGCGCTGGACAAGGCCCACATCACTCCAAAGATACGCGTTGCTCAGACTTAATCACTTAAAGGATAGATCTCGATCATGTTGGGATCAAGCGATTAAGTCTACCGTCTGACGAAAATAAATCTGCCTACTATTTAACTGAGATCCTTTCTAACCATCAGACCCACCAAAGACACGCGTCAACACAGATTAATGGCTTAATCGATAGATCTCAAGCACTTCAGGAATAATCCATTAAGCGGGTCGTTAGATCAAAATACACTTGCTTGACAGATAATGGATTTAATTAAAACACTTGCTGACTTTGAACTTAGGGAATAATATAGGGCCACAACGTTAGGATACTGACAACTTAATGAACATGAACATTTTAAAAGGAACCCATCTGAGACATGACTTTTAAGTGACAAAAAGTAAAATGAAAATAGAAACCCTTTTGACGCTTAGGGTTTTAGGACAAATTTTTGTACTCTAAGACATGAAACAAGGGTTTTTCAAGTATCCTTCACAAGACATTTTTCCAAAACAGACCAGGGACTTATTGCTTGAATTTTTTTTGAATAGACCTAACAGGGTGTCTTGGGGGAGGAAAGGTTTTGGGAAGCAATTTCATGGCCCCTAGCACAATTTGTATGGTGACAATCATGAGCACAATGGATACGTTTAATTTTGTTTGAATTTTGAATTGGTTTAGGATCAATTAACATTGGGTCCTTTTCTTCTTTAAGAGGAAGAACTGAAGGAACCACACTAGGTTGAGAGATAGAAGCTACAAAAAAATTTTAAGATATGGGAGTTGAAACTAAATCATAAATAGGAGGTTTGGAAGGTGTAGGAACAAGTCCAATTCCAATGCAAGGAGACAAAACTATAGAAGACTTACTAAGTTGACAAATCTTTTTGGCTTTGAGTTTTTGATAGAATGGGAATAAGTTATCTTTGCATGGTTGAAATCGTTTAGGCGTTCTAGTGAAAATTAAGTCAAGATAAAAGTTCCCATGACTAGCTAAAGGATGATAGAGACTATGGTTAATCATAAACAATTTAAACACTTATGGATAGGAAAGACTCTATCTTTCATGGAAGTGAGCCAAGGGAATCCTAGTCTAACTTGAAAGTGATCAGAAGTTAGGATGACAACAAAGGTGATATCTAAGGATTTCTTACCAACTTATATGGGAAAGGAAGTGGAACCATGGGTGGGATAAGTGAAACCATTGAAATTTTTAATCATCACATTTGATTTGTCATAGGAATCCAGTTGGAGGTGTCTTTTATAGATATGTTATTTAGTTATAACATTCACCATGAAAATTGGATCTATAAAAACTCCACGAGAGGGAAGACCATTAACTTCACTATAATGTAAAGAGGACCATCAGGTGCCCTAATAGTCTCACCGTGATCAAATATAATACAAATATTGGGTTTTGGTTTTGGTTTTTTATTTAGATTTATCAATAAGGTTGACAAAATTATTGGCCTTGATACACTCCTCATTATATTTCACAATGGTAGGAGAGTCAAAAATAGTGGTGGGAGAAGAAGGTAAATATTAGGTACACTCAATGGTGTTGGTAGAATGAGAAGGTAAAGGGTTGGTATAGATTTGTAAGGTTTGTTTGGGAGGGAAAATAGATTTTTTTCCTTGATCATTAACACCCTCAACAAATAAGGTCTTGAAAAATAGACTTTGAAGGGAAATAGTTTTTGGTATCATGACCAGGTTGACAATGGTATTAGAAAAAGGCTTTGGGGTCATAATATTTTTTAGACTATTTTGAAGGATCAATTGGCCTAATGGGACTAAGTGTTAAAACATTGGAATTAATCAATTTCAACATCATATTATTCAAATATTAAAAATAGGAGTAAAATTATTAGAAGGTCTATAGTTAGATGACAAAGGAGCCACACCTTTGAATGTCGTTGCCACTTGTGCATCAATATTGTTTGATGAATTGTTGATCTTGATGAAGCCTTTAGGTTTTTTAAACTTTTGGAATTATTTAGATGCATAATTACTCTTATCAACCAAAGCCATTAGAGTGGCACTCTCAAATTGACTCACTTGAAGATGACAATTATGAATCACTACACATAATTGAGTAAAGGAAGAGAATTCATAAACAAAAATCTTATCTCTAAATACTTCCAAGACTAACGCGTGTAAGATAAATGGTCGAAATGGATGTAGTCATGAGAGGTAGAGAATAGGTAGATAAACTAGGAAATGAAATAATAATAAGAATACATGTTTCCACACTAGTGGTAGGGTGTGTCAAACCAAGTTCTTGAGCACAATCCTTAATATGTTTAATAGTTGTATCAATAAGATGAGAAATAGTGCTTGTAAAATTTAAAATGGTGAAAAATGCTAGGATGCATATCACTCACCAAATCATATGGTGAATTGGAATAAAAATCCACCCTTAAACCAATTTGATTTGCACAACCCAAAAAGGATGAAGGGGTGCTATTGCAAGAACTAGGTAACAGGGGGATTTGGGTATTCTTTATTGAATAAAGTGTGATTATGTGATCTACATAATATGTAAATGATTAAATAAATGTAAATATGATATATAAAATTAAGTACAAGATGAAAAGAGGAGGAATGAACTCACCTTGAAGCTAGGAGAAGAGGAATGAAGTTCGTATCTCATTTTGACTGTCGCAAAGCTGTCAGAATAAGTTATAGTTTTGGATCTGGCACTTTGACACCTGTAACTTCTAACTATGAAAATATCATATCCAAAGTACTATTTCAAACAAATTGGACCTTGTCTAGAAAAGTTGACCTCGTCCAAAAAACTCAACTTTGTCTTGGAGACTTTGAATTTGATAGAATCTGCAAATGACCTGCAACTAGTTCTGTAAATCCCAAAATCTAGATCCAAAACTTTGAAAACTTGTTCCAAAAAAGAAAAATAAGGGGAAAATTTTGTGGAAGGGGGCTTTCCTTGGTCAATCATCTTGTACGCCTCTTCTTTTGATTCCCATAACTTTCCAAAGGCAAGGGTTAGTAGCAAAGACTTCACAAATGAATGCAAATAAAGTATATAATGACTACTAAATGAATAACAGAAACGTGAGCAATAAAATATACAATAAAGAGAAAGGAAGACAAATAAATGCAAACCCCATGATGCTTGAAGCTTCTATTGTTTCTCTCTACTCCTTCTGAAATGTTGTTCTTGATGCTCAGTATTGGCGGGGCAGCGTTTATGACTTGAGAAGCGTCGAGAATTCGATAATTGAAATGTGTGTGTGGTCGCAAGATGGCTTGAATGCTAGAACCAAACTGATGGAGTAATGGTGCATGAGAGCTTGAAATCCTGGACCCTTCAAATGGTTATGAAAGGTTTATTATATAGGAATTGGTGATGATATGAACGGTTGAGATCAATCCCAGAGATGGGGAGATGAACGGTTGAGATCAAAAGGAACAGGAGAGGTCCTCAGTAAACTCCACCTCTTCATTTGGTAA
>MU225864.1:1848717-1864670 GCA_018584345.1 Thuja plicata | reverse complement strand
CATTTGAAGGATCCAGGATTTCAAGCTTACAAGCGCCATTACTCTGTCGACATTCAAGCTATCTTGCGATCACACACACTTTGCAATTTTCAAATTCTCGACGCTTCTCAAGTCATAGACGCTGCCCTGCCAATACTGAGCGTCAAGAACAGAATTTTAGGAGTAGAGAGAGACAATAGAAGCTTCAAGCATCATGGGGTTTGCATTCATTTGTCTTCCCCTCTCTTGTTTGTATATTTTATTGCTCACATTTTGATTATTCGTTTAGTAGTTATTGCGTATTAGATTTGCATTCACTTGTAAACCTTGGCTACTAACCCCTGCCCTTGGAAAGCTGTGGGAAACCAGAGAGAGGCGTACACCTGCATTCTATCAAAGATGGGTCCCAAAACATGTAGATGATCCTTTCAAAGTACTGATTTGGCTAATATTTCATCCACATAGTCTTACATTGTCTTATGGATGAGATCATGAAATATGGTTGTCATTGCCCTCTAATATGTTGCTCCAGCATTCTTTAGACCAAATGGCATGACATTCCAACAATATGATCCCCAAGGACATATGAAATCCATTTTACGTTGGTGCTCTGGTGCTATCCTTATCTGGTTGTAACCTGAGAAGCCATCCATAAGTGATAGCATTTCATGCCCTGCAGTTAGGTCCACTATCATATCGATGTTTGGTAAAGGAAAGTCATCCTTGGGACATGCTATGTTGAGATCCCGAAAGTCTGTACAAATCCATATTTGACCACTGTGCTTTGTTACTGGTACTAGATTAGATATCCAATCTGCATATGGTATAGGTATGATGAATTTATCATCTAGGAGCTTTTTCAGTTCTGCTTTGACTAGTAATGCAACATGAGGGTGCATCTTCCTTAGCTTTTGTTTGACAGGTTTTTCATCTGGTAGTAATGGGAGGTGGTGTAGCACCAACTCTGGATCTAAACCTGGCATATCTGAGTAAGACCATGTGAAATTGATCATTCTTGCCTCGAAGAAACTTATGAACTATTCTCTCTCCTCAAGGGTGAGAGATCTTTCCAAGTAGATGTTCTTTGGGTTCTTGTCACCCCCCAAGTTGATTTCCTCTATCTCTTCGGCTAGTAGTTCTAATTTCTCCTCTGTTAAGGGGAGGAGTTCTTTCTTTCTATCTTCTAGCACCTCGGTGAGGTTTTCGCTAGAAGATACATCTTCTTTTAGCTTTTTAATCTTTTGTTCTTTTTTCTTTTGTGAACTGGAAAGAGGAGCTTCCTCCCTGAAGTATGTTGCTCTGTCTAGGTTGATAGAGAATCTTTCCTTGTGATATCCTAAGGGAATTCCTTCCCTTAGTCCCATGAAATGAGCTATCTCCTTGTCATTCTCGAAGACATCTAGATCAGGTGGCCCTTGTTGATTCCACTCTATAAGCTCAAGGTGTACAAGACAGACACATTCACTAATGTTTAGCTTTGGTTGACTGAACAGGACTGCTAATATGGTGCCTACAAAATTGAACTATGATGAGGACACACCACTTAAGGTCTGATGAATGATATTTTTGTCTATATAGGGTTGTTAGGTGATGGTTAGTTGGTCAAATGGGTCTACTAGATTTATGATAATGTCAGCCTGAGGGAAAAAATATGGGATTGATGGTTCAGAGTCGTGGAGGGATCTCCACTCATACTCATGGGAGTCAGTCTCAATGGAATGTTCGTCTGATGTCTCACTTCCTTGGTTATCATCGATTGCTAAGTGTAGGTTTATTTGGGAATGTGTGGTTCCCTCATCAGCATGCAACAAATGCTCTAATATATTTCTTATTAGGACATGCTTTATGTTGTACCCCCGGTGCATCTCTTCTATTTGCTCGTGATTGACTTGAATGTCTCAGATCATAGGACTAGTGCTTTTTTGTCCATATCCCAAACCTCTTGCATTTCTCTGGGTTGGTGGGAGAGGCAATTCATATATGCCCTGTTGCCTTGCCCCTAGTCTGATTGTACCATCATACCCAAATCTTTGTATCATTGTGTAACCGTTACCATAGTTTGCCAAAGGTAGTGGTGGTCGGATTGTCTCAGGGGTGTCTTGATATAACTAGGTATTGATGTCTTGTTCAAAAGGATTCTCTTTTGCTATGTCTCCCCACCAGACAAAGTTTGTGGGTGGACATCTGAATAGAACAGGCTGTGGAGTTTCTATTACAATAACAGGTTGTGGCATGCCATGAGTTCTTGGGCTTTGAGGCATGCGCATGATGGTAAAGGCTTCTTCATATCTGTATTCACCATAGCCCTTATCTGTGATGGATATTTTGCTTTCTTTCTCTATGACACCCTTAAGATTTGGATTTGAAGAGGATGAGATACTTGCATCTTGTTTAATGACTATCTTTCCTGCTGCTCATGTGACATCCTTGGGATTCAAATCTGAAGAGGATGAGATGCTTGCATCTTAGTTTGATGGTACCTGGTTATCAGTGCTGATTTGGACCGCATTACAATATTGGAAGGGATTGGGATCTCCCTCTATGATGATCTCCTCTCCTTGGTGAGGGAATTTGATGCATTGATGGTATGTCAAAGGTACAATTTGCATTTAATGTATCTAAGGTCTCCCTAGTAACATGATGTATCCCAACTCAAGGTCTAAGATTTGGAAGGGTGTATTTTTTACCACAGGACCAATGTGAATAGGTAGAATGATAATACCCTTAAAGGACCTTTCCTCTTCATCATAAGCTTTGATATTTATCCTCCTTGTGACATCAATGCTTGATTCTGAATAGCCCAGTTGCTTGATTAATTTTAGAGTACAAATGTTTAATCCAGCTCCACCATCAACAAGGACCCTATGGACAACGCTTTTGTGGATCTGGACAAGTAAATGTAGAGGATCATTCTGTAGGGGTTTATGCGGCTGTACATCACGGTCTATGAATGTGGCATGTTTGTTAGCTAATATATGGTTGACCATTATTTGGAATCTCTTAGGTGTTATGTCCCTTGGAAAAGCTGCATTCTGAAGTGCTTATTCAAGTGCTAGTTTATGCTATGGAGAAATGCGCAATAGGTCAAACATGGAGATTTGGGCTGGTGTGCGCTTTAGCTAGTCCAGTATTCTTGTTTGTGGATCTAAGTTTTCTATAGGATTGGCTAATGTAGTAGTTGAGGATGGTACTCCTTGCAAGATGACTCTAGCGCGATGTGTAGTTATAGCACAATTGTTACCTTGGTCCCTGATAGTGATTGTGGCCACATGGTTATCTGAAGGATGTACGCGATTTATGACATTATCACTATTGGCATATGTATAGTTAACTTTATTGGTTTGTCCACCAGACCCAAAGGATTTTCCCTTGTGATCACGAAAGGTATCATTGAAAATGGTGTGATCAATTGTGCCTTTAGTTTGATTATTCATCACATCAATGATCCCTGTGTCAATCAGATCTTGAATAGCATGCTTCAATCGGTAGCAGTTGGTTGTTTTTTGCCCCTTGACCTGATGAAACTTGCAGAAGTCTTTGTCATTATACCACCTTGGTTTTTTTCATCCTGTTCAAAGTCCCTAATTTCTAGGAGAGTGATAGTGTTTGATTGTATCAACTTGCGTAAAGTTGATTCTATTAGCTGGTGTGAAATCTCGTTGCTAAAACTGAAACTGTGGTTTGCGTTGATTATGTTGTTGACTATTTGACATAGTGGCTGCTTTTATAGGGGGAGGTTGGTTTTGGATGTATGCCTATTGAGTGGGCCTTGTGGGTTTTTGGTTTACCACAGGTGCGCCTTGCAGTGACACCTTGGGTTGCGCATAGTTGACTATCTTCACATTAATGACACCATCGCTAGTGACAGTTTTGTTTTTGTTCCACCACTTATCTTTTTCCATTTCATTCTTGTTTGTATTCATTTGTGTGTTATCTACAAGGATTCCTTGTTTGACCAAGTTCTTCTCACAACAAACTCCTCTTTTGATGAGTTGTGTGAAGTTCGGAGCTAACCGTAACTCTGTTGTGAATGACATGTCTGGGATTAGATTGTCAACAAACATGACTATTAAGTCTTGTTCGGGCACATCATATGTTATATGGTTTTCCGTATTCCTCCATCTCTGTAGGAATTTCACAAAAGACTCTCCATCTTTTTGTTTGATATCGCAAAGGTCCTTGATGTTGACCTTGCGCTCGATGTTATGATGGAAGTGAGCTATGAACTTTTCACCCAATTCTCCCCAAGACTAAATGCCATGAGGTAGATGTGAGAACCATTCCATTGCTGGTCTGGCCAAACTTTGTGGGAACAGTCGCATTAGATATGTCTCATCATGAGTGACTTCAATGCAACTAGCAAAAAATTCTTGGATATGCTCAGTAGGGTTGGTACTGCCCCTATACTTGTCAAATTTTGGTACTGAGAAGTGATTTGGGAATGGAGACATGTGAAGAGAATGGTCAAAGGGGTATGGGTATAAATCCTCTGTGGTATAGGATTTAGTTTGCCCCTAATTTTTCATATCCATCATTTGGGTTTGAAGGGTTTGCATTTGTTGCATTAGCATGTCTGTTTGATATTAAGGCTGGTGTGTGCAGACATTTCTTTGTGTTGTGGTGGGTATGAGGCTGCGCCTTTGTGTCCCTTGAGTAGGAACATAGGATTTCATCCTAGGGACTTGATATTGATTCCCCACCAAGTGACTTATAATAGGAGGGACATGAGAAGTCCATGGTGGGTTTTGATGTGTTTGTTGTTGTGATAGAAATTGGGGTTGATAATGCTGGGGTAGGTATTGCTGCTGCGAACGTTGGCTTTGAAACTGGGGTTGTTGTTGCTGAGGTCGGGTTTGAGGAAACTGAAGCTGGGGTTGCTGTTGTGGAGGTTGGAACTAAGGAAACTGAAGCTGGGGTTGTTGTTGTAGGGGTTGGAACTGAGGCAACTAAAGCTTGGGTTGTTGTTGCGGAGGTTGGATTGGTGTCAGAATGGGCAAATATGTAGGTTTGGGTGGGCCTTGACTATAAATAGGTCCTGCAGAGATGGATCCTTGCGGGCATGAGGTGTTGATCCCAATACTAGTGTGAATGGATTACAGCAGTGGCATAGTTTCAAAATAGTTGGTGTTTGGTGGGATGGAAGGCATAGCATGAGAGCTTTATTGCGCTGGCCATGAGACCAAAGGTGGAGGCATACTAGTGACCATAGGTGCACTTTGTTGCGAGCATGTCATGCTTTGAGTAGAAGATGTGCTAGCCTGGGTTGGGTCATTGGTTTGATTGGATATAGTCTGTGTCGATGTGGGTAAAACCAATGGTGGAAAGATCTGTTACACGACAGGTAGTATCTAAGGACTGTGAGTAGTGTTTTGACCTACGAGAGGGTTTTCAGGCCATATAGTTGATACACTGAATTCAGCGGGGAGTTTGACTCCCTCCTTTATTAGCATGGCCAAGTAACATTTAGGGTTCCTCTCTATAATAGCATCAACTACTTTCATGGAGTAAGCATCTTGTTCCACATCTTCAAGTTCTTCTTCTATGATATCTTGGAAAAAGGCTGCCCCATGGGTTTGTTCAATGAATAGAACATAACTGGTGTTCATGAAGGGATTATTATCTTGCTCTATTTCCCAAGCGGGGAAACGGTTGATATATGACTCATCTGGTTGAGTTCTAGCCTTAGACCTTGTGTAAGGTCCTCCATGAGGTGTTTGAGACATAGTGTGGTCCAGGTTTTGTAACTAAAACAAGTGATATAAAGCAAACAAAGAAGAGGATCCTTTCTGACAAAGTCCGAGTTATGTTTTGGACAAGGGTAATTCTAGGGATAGATTTTGATATAACTTGAGCTCAAAGTGGTGATGATAAAAGATAAGATTTTCCGACCTTTGCCTTGGACAAAGTCAATTTGATAAAGATGATGATGTTTTATATGATGAGATCAAGATATTTTGAGTCTAAGCTTTCAAACTAACAATGTTTTTGACAATAATCGTGCTTTACAAAGAAAGGGTAATCTTTAATGTTTAGAGATTCACACAATGTTCTTCGCATTTTCCTGGGATAGACACTAGTTTTGGACACCAAATGAAGAATTCTTTCAAGGTTTTAGGTCAGAATAGGAATATAGTATATTTGGTCAAAATGTGGTACAATTTCACCGATTGCGGTAAAATAACTGGTCGATTGTGGTAGTTTATCACACAATGCTTCTGATTTGCAAGATAGTTGACATTGACAACCCTAGACTTTAACATGTTTGACTCATTTTGACAGTTTGGATATTTTTTTTTGCATTTTCAGATAACTCATCAAAGGAACAAGCACAAAAGACACTATGTTTTGAAGAATGAAGACTAAAATTGTGTATGTTCTACAACTTTTTCAAGTTGCAAGGTTATCACGAGGTCTCAATAATGAATAGTCAGATTAATCTAGGTCAATGGCTTTATAATACACTGTTATAGGTCCAATGTTTGAATGTATGTTAGCTCACACAAAAATTGTCATGCTACTAGGACACGAAGGTCCACGATGTAGGTGCCCGTGTTTTTGCCATTTCAGGTATTGTTGTCGTGGAGTGAAGATCTCTTTCACTATAAAAATACCATGGGACACATATGTTGGGAATCTTGGGGGGATATTCTGCAACCCCTTGCACTATAATATAAGGTATCTGTTTGGAGGTAAAATGGGTTGGCCTCTAATTAATCAAGGTTGTAGTAAGGGTCTATGGTGTCTCTCCAATCGGTTTGTACATGCGTGACTCACTTAAGAGCCTATTTGATCACGCTGGCTCCTTAGGGATATTCACCCAATCCAAACTATCATCAACATGCCTCACCTGAGCTTGGCTAGATAAGATAGAACTTTGGTTCGCGCCTTGTTTATATACCAATTGGAAGGATTACCGGTTTAAGGTCATTCTCTAAGGAAGAAGCACATTCCCTGAATAGGCCTTTCTAAAAAAGTATAAAGGTTTGTAATCTAACAGTTTGTGCAAGTGCACCCAAAACTCAAGACATGAGTTAAATCGATCAAGCTCCAAATTTTGAAATGTGAACTAAGATACACCACCATACAAGCACAAATGTTCAATTTTAAGCCCAAAAGTAGGTGTTGGTTGCTTGTTCAGTTTTAATGCACCAAATTGAAAGATTTTTTGCCTTTGTTCAATTTTAATCCCCACGTCAATTTTAAGCCCAAATCCAAAATATGAGGTGTGATATGTTTTGCAAGCACTATCCTTTTTAAACCCAAATCGACAAATGAATTCCTTTTAGTTTTGTGTTGTTTAAACAGGTTAGTACCAAAAAGGATTTTTCACAAAATAAGGGTATAAGTAACTTTGAAATAATGAAGGATGCTTACCACACTTACCCTTCTCTGTCCTTGGTGACTTTGATGCAATCCTGCACAGAAACCGAAAAGAGTGTAATTTAGAAACAGATGGGCAGAAGATTTGGATCTGATGTTTGCAATATTTCCTGTGATTGTGACAATCTTCTTGAAACTGTGGTAATGTTCTGTCAATTGTGGTAAATAACTGGCAACTGTGGCCAAATGCTATCAATTGCAGTAAATAACTAGCAACTGCAGCCAAATGTTGTCGATTATGGTAAATAACTGGCAACTACGGTAAAATGTTGTCGATTGGGGCACAGATCGGACAAATGTGGCAAAATTATTGTGATTGTGGCACGGATCGGGCGGTTGTGGCAAAATACTAGAGGAAAGAAGACAAGAAATGGAAAGAATAACTATGAAAGCCTACAATCAATTGCGGTATTAAACAAGTTGATTGTGGCACAGTATAGACGATTGCGGTAAAATACCAACAATTGCGAAATAGTACAAATGTTGAAGAAAAGTGTGATTTTTAAATTTATGACCGTATGACCATGGTTGATCAATTTGTTTCTTTGTCTGCAAGAGATATTTGGGTTGTTTGTTCACGTCGGGTTCACCAAAATGTACGCCTCTTCTTTCGATTCCCACAACTTTCCAAAGGCGAGGGTTAGTAGCAAAGATTTCACAAATGAATGCAAATAAAGTATATAATGACTACTAAACGAATAACAGAAATGTGAGCAATAAAATGTACAAGAAAGAGAAAGGAAGACAAATAAATGAAAACCCCACGATGCTCGAAGCTTCTATTGTTTCTCTCTACTCCTTTTGAAACATTGTTCTTGATGCTCAGTATTGGCGGGACAGTGTCTATGACTTGAGAAGTGTCGATAATTTGAAACTGACGGAGTAATGGCACACGAGAGCTTGAAATCCTGGACCCTTCAAATGGTTATGAAAGGTTTATTATATAGGAATTGGTGATGATATGAACGGTTGAGATCAATCCCAGAGATGGGGAGATGAACGGTTCCAAGATCAAAAGGAACAGGAGAGGTCCTCAGTAAACTACACCTCTTCATTTGGTAAAGAGGAGATAGAGTTTGGTTAAACGAAGAGCTAATTATGAGTTACCTTTTTGAACTGAAGAGGTGGGTGAAGTTACCCATGTGGACTAAAGAGATGGGTGGAGTAAACCATGTGATATGATTGGAGTTATCTCTTTGAAGATAAATGAATATTTAATTCATTTATTTAATAATTGTTTTCAACATGTGAGATAATTGAATTTTTATTTATTAAGAATTGCTTTATTTGATGAAATTAAATTAATTTAATTAAAATTAATTTAATTGGAAGAATTTAATTAGTAAGTTTAAATATTTGGATTTAAACTATAGGAAATTAAGTTTAATTAATTAATTAATGATAATTAATCAATTAAAGCTAATTAATTAAATAAAATTAATTATTTAATTAATTTTGGGAATTTGATTAGATGATTTGGGGAATGAATTTAGAAGAAAATAGATAATTAATTAATGATTAAAAAACTATTAATTAATAGATGAAAATTAGTGTTTTTAATGTAAAGTCACAAGCCTGTCCATTTTAGGGTGTCTACACATCTATATAGGAAATAACCTTGAAATTGAATTGAAGTTGCATAAGGAAAAATGAAATGTAATCTAGATCTGAAACATAAATCACCTTATACCTCAATGATGTAATGCCTCTTTGGAGGTGATCACAAGTGTTGATGCAATAGATTGGACTCCATAAAAAATCAATAGGAAATCATGAAATCAAAACCTTGAATGAGGAATGTTGTAGTTTTCCACAATGTTGGATTGAGGAAGAAAGAGAAGAAGAAGAGTTGAAAATTCTTGATGGCTTCCTTGCACTTGAATCTCTTGAGTGTAGAATAGATGAATGATAGATTTCATATGGATGTCTCTTAATCATGAATTGTAGGTATATAATGTATGTATCATAGATGTGAAAATGAGAGGGATAGGTATCCTTTTATACACATTTTGAGGTCCAGCCTTTCCACATGTGTGACAAATGATAGGAGGTATGATGTTTTTGTTCATCATGCTACACTGCTTTGTTGTGTGTCCATTGTAATTACATATCTGACATGTAATGTTCTGCAAATTTCTTTGAGGCTGATTTCTTTGATTGTGTTTTGACTGATTTCTTTGATTTGTTCCGCAATGTATAGCCCTGTGACCAAACTTATTATAGGAGTAGCAATAACCATTGAAAGGTCTTACCTATTTTCAATCTCTTGCCAAATGCCCATATTTATTACATGCATAAAAATTTCCATTAACTTGCTTGATTTCTCCTTTGGGTGGATCTGTTTTAGTTTCTGTAACATTTTCAACTTTCTTTGCTTCTGAAGATGCTTCATGAGCTTTCTTTCTTTCTTTCAAGGAATTGATTTCAACTTGTGCTACACTGTATCCAACAATAGTAGTGTCACCTTTTAGCTTTTGTGCATAGAGCTAAGATTGAAGTAAATCAAAACTTGTGTAGAGTTTATCAATCTTATCCTTTACTTCTGTTAATTCAGATTCCATCTTTTTCTTTATGTTTTCCAATTCCAAGACTTTCATATTTTCTTGCAAAAGTTCATCTTATAATTGTTCACTTTATTTGATCTTTTCTTTAATAGCAATTTGACTGTCTATTAGCTGTTCATCCAAATTTTCAATTTTATATTTCAGAGACATGTTCTCTTCATTCATCTTTTTTTACCATTTTCCCTAAATCACTTGTAGAACAATCTTTCAAATCTTTTCTCAATTTCTTGATAAGCATTTGTGAGCCATCAACTTTCAGTCTAAGTTCTTCATTTTCTTTTTCAGATCTGTCAAGATCTTCAAGAGCTGCTTCAAGATTATTTTTCAAATGTTTTTCTTATGCTAAGTCCATGATCTCCTCAAGTGGTTAAAATTTCTTTCAGAGGACCAAAGCTCTAATACCAATTGTTAGAAACACTGAGAGGGGGGGTGAATCAGTGTTTGTCTATTAATTATATTTCAGCACTTTAATCATAAACCAAACATACATTCAATGAATCTTAACATAAGAACTCATAATACATGATATGATTATGGGGAAACCTTGATCAGAGGAAAACCCCAGTGTGAATTAGTACCCACAAATATTGCACTAGTATAATGAACCTGTTAAAGTTCCTTTGCCCTGTTAGGAGCAGTCTTTACAATCCAAGTACAATGACCCTACTAGGAGTCTATTACTAAACCCTATTAGAGGTGTATGGCTCACTCACTGAGCTCACTGCCAAATAAGATGAAGGCTACAACCTTTTGATAGTTGATATACACTATATCAAAAATGAACTATTGTGATGACACTGTTGTCTGATCAATTTCATTTATGTGTTGATGCTCTTACTCTCTTAAAGAGCTTTATCTCATACTGACTTCACTATACTTATCTTCTATATCTTTTTCATGCATATTCTTTGACACTTGTAATATACATTTACAATACATATTTATATTTTCATGTCTGAATAGACGCGACTCAAAACAAGACTATAGTCGGCCCTAGAAACATAATACACAACACTTCCAAAAAAATTGGCTTAAGAGTGTTTACAATAAGACTAAAGAAATTAGTACAAATAATAAATCAAAGGCACTTGGCCTTTACACAACAAAAAAATTCACACTGATCCAAAAACCTTAGTCGACTCCATACTCTATTTTTTGAACTGTAGTAGTACTGTTCTTCCTATAGCTTATTTGTACTATCATTCTGTACTATGCATGTCTGGACTTAGTATGTACACATGTCATAGAACATATATCTAAGCACGCATATTCTGATTCAATCTCTCGCACGTGCGCTGATGTGCTGATCATTGTATATCTCTGTCTACCCTATTTTCCATAGTCATTTTGTCTTTCTTGACAGTAACTTAATATGACTTTGTTGCCATAATGACAACACAAAATAAGTCATATATCCTTTGGGAGTCAACTTTCCAACATTATTCATAGTTGTCAAGGATAAATCTAATGGATAAAAATAAAGTAGATCTTTATGCATTAAAGCAAGAATATCTAAAATTGTGGATCAAGAAAGCAATTTATGCCAAGAATAAGAAAGACAAGGAGATAGAATGGTGAAATCATGTCTATATAAGAAGACACATAAATTAGTATGGAAAGAGATGAATGAAAATATAATTCTGATGAAGATAGAAGTCTTCATGCAGATCTGATCATACAGGCTGAGGAAGAGAGCCAAGAATTATGCAGACACCAAGCAACAGAGAAGCAAGAACATTCACCGAGAAGAAAGAAGAAATAGGGGAGAAAAGGGATTAAAGAGCATATTGATTAGAGAGGTATTATGAACTTACAATAGATCTTAAAATCTGGAAAGTAAATTTGTATTATTGAATAGATCATTTACTATTTCAGTTTAACCATTGAATCATAAAATCTCTTAACTGAGTGAGTTTTAACCATCCTTATAGTATTGAGATGCTCAAGAGCATAAAAAGGTTTCTCATGTTGACAGCATAGTGAATGTAGAGGTCAAATGATAAATTTTTAGTTTTAAATCCTCTAACAAGGTCACACTTAACATTGTATTTGTAACCTTTAACAGGGTTGGCTCTTCACCGAGCTCATTTCAGAAGAGTGAAAATTTTGGGTTATCGGTCCCAAGTGGTTTTTCCCTTAATAGGGTTTCCATGTTAAAAATCCATGTGTCAAATGTGTATATGGTTCATTTCTTTGATTTTTTTCTTTACACATTACTAAAATAGGATTGGTCTATAAACACTAAGTTTAATTGTTTTTATTCGGTAAAGCTTAGAAAAGGATAAAATAGTGTATTCAATGAGTAGTATATATTTGTAAAATTTATTTAAGGAATTCATCTTGTAGGCCTGAAAGATAACTAGAGGATATTGGATTAATTTTTGAGGCTACTGATTCACACCGCCCCCCCCCACCTTAGTTATTATAACACATGCATCTTTTACCCAAGTATAGGATGGCTTCTCACCATATACGTTGCAATTTTTCCTAAAACTTTCAGAGATTGTCCATCGGATCCTATACTTTTTGGATATGTAATGGTAGGCTCATTGTCTATTCTTGCACACAAAAAAAAGGAATTTTTTTGGTTGAAAGGTATTTTTGTCTTTGTCAAACCCCTATTTAGGAATTAACCTTGAAATGTAAATGAAATTGCATGTAAAGTATAATATGTAAATGTAAAGGTAAATATTAGATCTACCTTGTAAATGTATACCTTCATAAACAAATATTGAGATCACACATATTTATGAAGATGCTTGTATGTTTCTTGAATGTAGTTTTTGAACCTTGGAATGTAGGAAGGAATCCAGAATGTCTTTCACAAATACATGGATCTATGAATTCCACACCAAGATATTTAATGTTGTATGCTTGATAAACTCTTGCCTTACAGAATGGAAATGTATGTATATGGTAAAAAGAATCTTCTTTCTTGATTGAGAACTCCTCTACTTGGCCATAATGGGAGAGAATCTTGCTATAATGAAGAATATGCCTTCAAAATTTCCTTGGATTTGTGAAGAATGCTTGAAATTTGATCTTGAAGACATGGATGTGAAATTGCAAGAGAACACTTGAAATATTGATCATGGTTATCAAAATGAGGGGAGATAGGCCACTTTGTAATGTCCCTAATTCTAAAAAAGTGACTTAATTAAGTTAATTAATTAAGTGGTCCTAAAATGTAAATAATATCATAAGACTTATTCAATAAATTATTAAATAAAGGGGTCAAAATAGTAAAATAATGTTGTCCTATGACCTATTGTAACTTTATACACACTTATTGGAGCCATTGATAATGGAGATGGTTGGGCATTTTAAATCATCATGGAATGTATGTGAACTCTTCTTTGTATTTCTGAACGCTGGAGGCTGAAGGTGGTTTGGTTGTTTTTAGTTTTGAAGGTGGAAGACCCTCCCTTTTCTATATTCACAATTTTGGTGGTTAGAAACCACCCTAGTTTGTTTTTGGAGATATCACTTAGATATTTCGCATGTGCTTCTTTGATCAAATTTGTAAAGTCTCCTTCAGAGACAAATTTGGAGATTATCTAAAATATAAAGATATTTGTTTTGTTGAAGATCTATCAATAAAATTTATAATATTAATGCTTCTCAAACTCATGTGCACATTTTTTCATCATCAATTGTGAGCCATCACATAACACCGTAGATGAAATTGGAAGGTTGCGACAACATTGCCAAAGGTCACAAGGTGTTGAGTGCTAAAGGGTACTAGAGGGTTTCAAAGGTTGACTACCTAAGGGTGATTGTTGAAGGATTATGGAGGGTGTCAAGTGTCAAAGATGCCAAAGGATTAGTACTAAAGTTTGAGTGCTAAAGGGTTCATAAGGTGGAGTGCTAAAGGGTGCTGAAGTTTGAGCATCAAAAAGTGTTGAAGGGTGAGTATCGAAGGGTGTTGGGGGTATTTAGTCTGAAAGGGTGCCAAAGGGTACCAAGTTCTGAAGGGTGTAAGAATGTGTCGAGTGTCTAAGGGTGCCAAGTGATGAGGGGTGTCAAAGGGTACCAAAGGATGAGTGATGGGTGCAACCAAAGGTTAAGTGTCATAGGGGAAATTTTTGTGGCTAACATGTATTCAGTACATTACATACTTATATACCTCTCACAAAATTTTAAGGGTAATTAAAATTAACACAGAGCAACTACAATCTATAAATATCGTTAAAACATCATAATGAGCCATCCATTGAAAATTGGGCTTAAATGTTGAGGTATAAGTTGCCTAGGAGTCGTATACCTAGGAAAATATGACCAAATTTTAAGGGGGGGTCTGGAATAAAGAGAAGATGGTGGAAAAAAAAAAGAGCCAAGTTGTTGGATCAAACATAACACATATGAAATCTCAAAATCGCTAAAATGGGGCCTAATAGAGTATCTAATTATAGGTTTTAACTTTTTAGGATGGTATATTGATAAAAAAAGATAATAATTTAGTTACCACCAATCACATCCCTACACACTAATTGGTGCTCTCTCTCAATAATAAGAGCCACAAGAAGACATTAAATTACTACTTGATAAAAAAAGAACATTTTTTCCTAATTGAAAATTATCTAGGAAGTCTAGAAGCATAGCACTATCATGTACAAAGTTCTCATGCTGGTTTTAATTCCACATAAATTGACTTATGTATAATTGGAGATAGAAATAATCAAGTTAAAATAAACTGACTTAGATGGAGTTTTACAAAAGATACTCACCATAGAAGAAATAACTACTTTAGTTAGTCAAAATTACACCTAGTAATCCTTGATCAAAATCTTTAAAAAAAAGTGGAGAAAAAATTTAAAGCAATTAGTTAAAGAGGAACTACAAAAAATATTATAGCTATTTTGGGAGAGGACCCAGTATTAAGCACCCTAGCTTTCCGCTTCTCAAAATCCTAAATGGAAAAATTTTAAATCAGTCCCATTTTTTTACAACTTACTTGCAAAGTTCCCTACTTAACCAAGGTTTCAAATCTAGATCATCAAATATGATGTCACATCGGAATGCTTTTTGTCAAGGTATCACAAATAACCCAAAAAATAGTGAGATCAATACTTGTGCACTAATTCATATTTACTGATGTGTTGATGTGGCATCACATGATTATTTTTTTAGAACTAAGAGATACATTTTATTCAATTATGGGTAGTCATGATTAGCAATAATAACTTTAAAGTCACACTTTTTCATAGGCAATTTTTCAAATATGTAATTTTTCGTGGATTGGGTTTGGAATGGGTAGAATTTGCAGGGCAAAATTTGAATATGGCCCTTGTTATCTAGATGATGTATGTATGAAAATGGGGGTTTTGGGGCATGGAGGTTTTGGGTTTCGTTACAGTCAAAATTGAAAAGATATATTACTGTAATTACTTTTTTAAAATAGAAATATAATAAAATAAAAACTTTTTGCTGACAAAAAAAATAACTTTAAAGTCACAACTATTGGTGCAATATTGTCAAAAATATTAGGAATTAAATCAACAAGTATGAGGATTAAATCAACAAGTGTTATCATAGCTATTGGAACACGCTCAACTACTGAGTCCTCTCCGCTAGCTGCGATTTAGACCATGGTACCATATTTTGTGGTACAGAGAATGAATATTGTCCCTATCAATGTGCAAGCCATCAATAAAATACTTTTTGAGGTTCATTTTTTTATTACCTCACATAACATGTAATGCAATTTTTTTTTTTTTATGGATAAAGTATAAGAAATCACATTGGAGGTTGACTTAGGTGTTCTCCTACATTGAATTGTGTAACTTTGGGCAAGTACTTGTTAGTTGAACTATACTAGATGAATGTTGGTAGCATTGGTATCCATTACCATAATTTAATGTCATTATAACTAGTTAATTAGTAAGTAATAACTAATTCTTGTACCCATACATGAGTAGTAAGTGAATTACAATATATAAGTGATAACCATATATATATATATATATATATATATATATATATATATGTGTGTGTGTGTGTGTGTGTGTGTGTGTGTGTGTGTGTGTGTGT
>MU225864.1:1793044-1827414 GCA_018584345.1 Thuja plicata | reverse complement strand
CGATTAGTTAGTTCTATTTATTTGTGTCATAAAGCTTCCTTCCTTTGATATTTTTTAGTATGGAGAAACATGCTTCTTGATAATGGATTGGGACTTCTAAATTATCAAAATTTAGGGTACCACCATACTCAATACTTGGATACTGAATATGTGTTGCCTACAAGACCTCACACACTTGATCAATTGAGAGAAAAGCATGAGCACAATTCTACGATGATAGAACTTTCTTCTTCACTCTCTGATGTTGAATTTGAAGATATCAAAACTTGCACCACTATAAAGAAAATGTGGGACAAATTGAAGCTAGTACATGGAGGAGATGCTAATGTACTAAGAGAAAAGGCAGAAAGCCTAAGAGGTAAATTTGATGACCTACAAATGAAAGAAGGAAAAAATATCACTCAGTATAGCTGCAAAATCAAAGAGGTAGTCAATGTTATCTGAGGAGTTTGAGGTGTACTTGAAGAAGAAACAGTGGTAAGTAAAATCCTAAGAACCTTACTGCTTGTTTATGCTGTTAGAGTATCTACTATACAAGAAATAAGAGTAGTAGCAAAAAAAAATGTCACTCTAGATAGTTTGGTTGGTAGAATTATTTCATTTGAGATGAATAACTTTGATAACTGTGTCTTACCATCTATCGAGTCTGCATTTAAATCATCTCTAAAAATAAGTAAGTCAAGTCATAAACACACTATGAGAAATGATAGTGATGACCAAGGACTTGATGAGATTGAAGCACTAATGGCTAGAAGTTTGCAGAGAAGCAAAGGTAGTGTACGCCTCCTTTTTGTGATTCATGGTTCCCAAGCTTTCCAAAGGTGAGGATTAGTAGCAAAGGTTTTACAAATGATATAAATCAAGCACACAAGAACTACTAAAATGAATAACTGAAACGTAACCAAAAAAATGTACAAGCACAAGAAAGGAAAACAAATGAATGCAAACCCCGAAGCACTTGAAGCTTTTATTGTCTATCTCTCTACTCCTTCTGAAACATTGTTCTTGATCCTCAGTATTGGTGTGGCAGTGTCTATGGCTTGAGAAGTGTCAAGAATTTGCTAATTGAAATGTGTGTGTGATCGCAAGCTGACTTGAATGCTAGAACCAATCTGACATAGTAATGGCGCACGAGAGCTTGAAATCCTGGATCCTTAAAATGGTTATGAAGGGTTTATTATATAAGAATTAAGGATGAAATGAATTGTTGAGATCAATGCCAGAGATAGGGAGATGAACGGTTGAGATCAAAGGGAACTGGAGAAGCCATCTGTAAACTCCACCTCTTCAATTTGTAAAGAGGAGACAAAGTTTGGTTGACTGAAGAGATAATTGTGAGTTACCTTTTTGAACTGAAGAGGTGGGTGAAGTTACCCATGTGGACTGGAGAGGTGGGTGAAGTTACCCATGTGGACTGGAGAGATGGGTGGAGTAACCCATGTGATTTGATTGGAGTTATCTCTTTGAAGATAAATGGATATTTAATTCATTTATTTAATTAAAGTTTTCAACATTTGAGATAATTGAATTCTTTTTGATTTAGAATTGCTTTATTCAATGAAATTAAATTAATTTAATTGGAAGAATTTAATTAGTAAGTTTAAATATTTGAATTTAAACTATAGGAAATTGAGTTTAATTAATTAATTAATGGTAATTAATCAATTAAGGTTAATTAATTTTGGGAATTTGATTAGATGATTTGGGGAATGAATTTAGAGGAAAATAGATGATTAATTAATGATTAAAAACCATTAATTAATAGATGAAAATTAGTGTTTTTAATGTAAAGTCGCAAGCCTGTCCATTTTCGGGTGTCTACAGGTAGATACAAAGGTAAATTACCACTTGTATGTTTTAATTGTAAAGAGATTGGACAATTTGCTACTAGATGTCCTAACAAAAGAAAAGATGACAGAAGTAATGATAGATCATATGAAAAGAAGTTTGATAGAAGTGATAATAGAGATTACCGAAGAAACCAAAAATTTGATAGAAGATATACCCGAGACTACAAGGAAAAAGGGAAGAAATCTTGTTACTTGGATGAGAACAAAGTTGGAGATACTGACACCAAATCTGATGAAGATATTGAGATGGTATTTGTGGCTATGAAGGATGATTTAGACAAAGAAGAAAGGTATGTTGAGACTGCACTTATATATAAGGTTAGTAAGAATGTTGTCTAGATTTTAGATAGTGGCTGCACTCACCACATGACCAGTGATAAAGAAAATTTTGAAACTTTTGAGTATTATAATGGTATATTAGTAAGAATGGGTAATGACTCACCTTGTCCAGTTGAAGGTAAAGGAACCATAATGCTAAATAATCTGATCAGATGTGAAAATGCATATTGGGTGAAAGGCCTTAACTATAATCTATTGAGTGTTTCACAGCTAAACAACACAAGTCACCGAGTTGCATTTGAGAATAAAAAGGCAAAGATATTTAATGAATCATGAAGGTTGATCGGAACTAGTGAACAGACAAAAGGTAACCTATTTTATCTTGATGATATTAACACCACTTGTTTAATGGCTAAAAATGAAGATATATGGTTGTGGCATAAAAGGTTATGTCATGTGAATTTTGACAACATGATTAAGATAAGAAATAAAAGGAAAGTAAGAGGATTACCGAGCATGTCAAAGCCTGAGCATATCATGTGTAAGAATTGTCAAAAAGGTAAAATGACAAAGTTTAGTTTCAAGAGAAAAACCCATACATCTAATGTTATTCTAGAATTAGTCTATACTGATCTATGTGGACCCATGAGAACTAAGAGCTACTATGGAGATATATACTTCATTCAATTTGTAGATGATTATTCTAGAATGATGACAGTTGTGTTCCTAAAAGAGAAATAAGAAGAATTCAAGATGTTTAAATGGTATAAATAAATTATAGAAAAACAAAGTGGTAAGGAACTGAAATGCTTAAGATCAGATAGAGGAGGAGAATTTATTTTTGATGAATTCACTAACTTTTGTAATGAACATGGAATTAAATGACAAGTTTCTACACCAAGAACCCCACAACAAAATAGAATTGCTAAAAGAAGAAATAGATCCATTGTTGACTGTGCCAAAACACTAATGATTGAGAAAAGCATCACTCAAATATTCTAGAGGGAAGCTGTCAGTACTACTGTCTATACATTGAACAGAATACAATTGAAGAAAGACACCAATAAGACACCTTATGAGCTATGGTACGGATATACACCCAATGTAAGTTACTTTAGAATTTTTGGAAGTCAATGTTATATTTTAAAAGATGATGGAAATAGAAATCTTGAATCCAAAGGTGAACAAGGAATCTTTCTAGGGTATTCCACCAAAAGAAAGCCTTATAAATGTCTTTACAAATCCTTTAACAGAATCATTGAAAGTGCAAATGTCAGAATAGATGAATATGAAGAAAACAATGATGAGGAAAGAAGAAAAGAACCAGAAGACTACACCAAGTTTTCTTACAATGAAGAACTTGACACTCTGCCCGAGAAACAGTGTATCGCTCCTGAGTGATAGAAATTGCACCCGAGCATCAGGCTACAAACACCGAAAATCAAGACATTGCTCAAAATGATGTACCGAGCGATGGAGATCATAATGAAGGTCAATATAATGATCAGTATGATGAACAAAGAGATGAACCAGTACTTTCCATTTATGTCAGAACACACCATCCACATAACCAAATCATAGGAGATAAGAAGGCTAAAATGAGAATAAGAAGTAAGTCACTGAACACTAGATGTTTAATTTTTGATTTTGAGCCTAAATCTATTAATACTGCACTAGAGAATGAAGAATGGTTCAGTGCCATGAATGAAGAGATAGAACAGATTGAGAAGAATAATACATGGACATTAGTGCCTAGAAAAGATGACAAGAATATCATTGGTACCAAATGGATATTTAGAAACAAGTTGAATGAGAATGGAGAAGTCACAAGAAACAAAGAAAGACTAGTATGCAAGGGGTATGTACAAGAATAAGGTATTAACTATGGAGAAACCTTTGCACCCATTGCTAGACTAGAAGGAGTAAGAATTTTAATTTCTTATGCTGCATTCAAAGGATTAAAGGTATACCAAATGGATGTCAAATATACATTCCTAAATGGAATACTAGAAGAAGAGGTATACATTGAACAACCAGAAGGGTTTGTTGATCCTTACAAGAGAAACATGGTTTGTAGACTACACAAAGCCTTATATGGATTGAAACAAGCACCGAGAGCCTAGTATGAAAGACTTAACTCATATCTCATAAGTATTGGATTTATAAGAACAAGTGAAAATAGCAATCTATATTTAAAAGAAGGTATTGATGATAACATTCTGATTGTTGAAATATTTTTTTATGATATCATATTTGGGGGAAATGATATGTTATGTAAATCATTTTCTAATGAAATGAGAAAAGAGTTTGAGATGTCAATGTTTGGGGAGATCAAATTCTTTCTTGGTCTATAGATTCTTCAACATCATATAGGCATATACATCACTCTATCCAAATACATCAAGGAAGCTCTCAAGATATTCAAGATGGAAGATTCCAAAACAGTTGGAACACCTATGGAAACCAGATGTAATCTGACAAAATAAAACAAGTCAAATGAGGTAAATCATACCTTATATAGATCAATGATTGGAAAACTAATGTATGTTTTTCATACTAGACCAGATATAGCACATGTACTTGGAATAGTTGCAATATTCTCTGCTAATCCCAAAGAATCACACATGACTATTGTCAAAAGAATTATGATAAATCTAAATTAGAATACCGAGGACTATGGCTTATGGTATAAAAGAGAAAGAAAATTTGAGTTTCAAGTCTATACAAATGTTGATTGGGCTGGAAACTTAGATGACAGGAAGAGTACAACAAGAGGAGAATTCTTCATGGGTGACAGACTTGTCACATGGATAAGAAAAAAGTGAGGTTTCATCTCACAATCTACTACAAAGGCAGAATATGTTGATGCTACTACAAATTGCTCTAACATTGCATGGATCAAGAAATTACTAGAAGGTATGAATATCAAAATTCTTGAACTGGTGATTATCTATTGTGATAATACCAGTGCAATAAATATTTCAAAGAATCTTGTCATGCATGCCAAGACAAAGCATATTTCTATCAAGTAACATTACTTAAGAGAACAAGTTCAAGAGAAAGAGGTGATGCTAGAATATGTTTAATCCAAGGAACAATTAGCTGACATATTCACAAAGTCATAGCCTAAAGATACATTTGAGTACCTGAGAAAGAGACTAGGGGTCTAACCCTTGTCTATTGGTCAGTAAGCTAACTAGGAGGCTGATGACATGTAACTGATTAAATGTTTGAATATGTTAGTTTGATAATCATACAAGACATTAAATCAGTTAATGTATTGTATTGTCATTAATGTCAACCTAATATAACATGTACGGTCATGTACATAATGCTAAAGAATTTAGAGAACCAAAGGAACCAAGGCTATGCTATTAGTAATGCATACAAATCAAGTATTCACTAAGTGACAAACAACACCGATAGAGTGCACCCGACAGATAGAGAAAAAGGCAAAGTCACAGTGATACTTGACAAGGAAAAGCACAACACTACTAACGAGCAGAGTCACAGTGTTGCCCAACGAGCAAAGCATAGACTAACCCAAGAGAAGAAAATACAGTGTTTCCCAACAGACAGAGATCACAAATCTAACTGGAGTCTTGCCGAAGGAACAGTTAGTTGTCACTGACGACTAACTGCAGTGGTGACCAACATAACAGAAAGTTCAAAAAATGATAAAATATCTAGCTAGCAGAGCTAAATATAGACTTAACTGGTTGTCTACTTTGTTTTATTCAACCAAAGATAAGTGATTGATTTAAAGCTGATTTCTACAGTTGGAAAGAAGATATCTATGAGACAAATCAGGAGTTATGCTTTAAATCTAATTGGCTAGATTTTTTTTCACGCCAAGAATCAAGAATCAAGAAATAATGAATATTATGTCTATATAAGAGACAAGCTTAATTCATTTACGAATGGGATTAAGGGGAGTGAATAGAAAGAGGATGCTAAAGAGAAACTAATGAAGAACAACTTCATGCAGTGTTGATCAAACAAGCTAAAGGAAGAGCTAAGGAATTCTAAAGACACCAATGAACAATGAGAACAACATCACAGAGAAGAAAGAATGGAGCACAAGGATTGAATTAATACATTGGTCAGAGAGGTAATGTACTTAAATAGATCTAAAAATATGCAATTTAAGTTGTAATATGAACAGGTCATAATGTTTCAGTTTAACCATTGAAGTATCAAGTCTCTTAACCAAGTAGGACTTAACAATATTCTATATATTGAGGTACATCCCAAGGAGTGCCAAAAAGGTTGATTCATGAAAGTAGCATTGGATATGCCTGATGCCTATTGATATTCTAAGAGAGAGGTTGATTCAAGGATGGCAGAATTAGATGCCCGATACTAAGTGACAACCTCTATGTATAAAATCCTCTAACAAGGTCATACCTAACAATGTGTTTGTAACCTTTAACAGGGTTGGCTCTTAACAGGGCTCACTTCAGAAGAATGAAAATTGCAGGTATAGGTCCTAGTGGTTTTTCCCTTAACAAGGTTTCCATGTTAAAATCCATGTGTTATGTGTGTATGATTCATTTCTTTTTTGTCTTGCATCTTACATAGCTAACTCAGGATTAATCGGTATACTCTGCTTATTTATTGAGTTTTGGTAAACAGTTATACTGTTTATCGGTAATCAAGAAATAAAAGGATTGACAGAGAAAACTGACAGACAGTTAATCGTTATTAGTATTTCATAGCATTCATCTTGTAGGGACATAATAATCTGAGTTTTATTGATTGGCGGTTAAAGTTTGAAGGATAAATTTTTGAGGCCACTGATTCACCCTCCCTCTCAGTTATTACTAACAATTGGTATCAGAACTTGTGTGCTTAGAAGGAAGGTTTCAATACCTAACCCAAAGATCACAAGATGAACAGATGAGATGTGTCCAAGTTGAACAAAGATAAAAAAATTTCATGGCAGAGTAGGATAAGACTCCACTTATTAGGTATTGGTAATGATGTTACTCAATTCCTAGAAACTGAATATGTGTTTCCCACAAGAGCACCAAAAGTTGAACAAATGAGAGAAAAGCATGAATACAACAACATGATAATAGAGCTTTCTTCCTCACTCTCCGATGCTAAATTTGAAGATGTCAAAGAATGCAAAACTACAAAGCAGATGTGGGACAAATTGAAGCTTGTACATGGTGGTGACAAAAATGTTTTGAGAGCCAAGGCTGAAAGCCTTAGAGGAAAGTTTGATGATCTCAAAATGAAAGAAGGTGAAAACATCACTCATTATAGCACAAGAATCAAAGAGGTATTCAATGTTATCCAAGGAGTTGGAGGCGTACTAGAAGAAGATATAATGGTAAGTAAAATTCTAAGAACCTTACTGCCTACTTATGCTATTAGAGTATCTGTCATTCAAGAAATGAGAGAAATAGAAAATAGCAATGTTACTCTAGATAGTTTAATTGGAAGACTAATTTCATTTGAGATGAATAAATTTGATAATAGTGTCTTACCAAACATAGAGTCTGTGTTCAAAACTTCTATGAGAATAAGTAAATCAAGTCACAAAAACACTATGAGAAAAGATAGTGATAGTGAAAATGAAGAAGATGATCTTGATGAAATTGAAGCACTTATGGCCAGAAGAATGCAGAGAGGAAAAGGTAAATACAAAGGTAAATTATCACTTGTTTGTTTTAATTGCAAAAAGATTGGACACTTTGCTGCAAGATGTACTAATAGAAGAAAAGATGACATAAGTAATGACAGATCATTTGAAAAGAAGTCTGACAGAGGTGATTACAGAAGCTACTGAAAATAAAAAAGAAGAGATACCTAAGACTATAAGGACAAAGGAAAGAAGGACAGTTACCTAGAAAAATGCAAGGATGATGACACTGAAACCGAATCTGATGAAGACATCAAGATGGTGTTTGTGGCTGTAAAAGATGATTCAGATGATGATGAAGAAAGATATGTAGAAACAGCTCTCATATCTAAAATTAGCAAAAATGATGTTTGGATCATAGATAGTAGCTGCACTTTGAGACTTTTGAATACTATAAAGGTGGTTCAGTAAGAATGGGCAATGACACACCTTGTCTAGTAAGGTAGAGGAACAATAATATTGAATAACTAGATAAAGTGTGAGAGTGCTTATTGGGTAAATGGATTGAATTATAATCTATTGAGTGTTTTTCAGTTGAATAATTTAGGTCACAAAGTAGCATTTGAAAATAAGAAGGCAGATATCTTCAATAAATCTAGAAATTTGATTGGTACTGGTGAAAAGACAAAAGGTAACTTATTCTATCCGAATGATACTGACTCCACCTGTTTGATTGCTACAAATGAAGACATATGGTTATGGCATAAAAGACTGTGTCATGTGAACTTTTACAACATGATAAAGATTAGCAAAAAGAGAAATGTTAGAGGCTTACCGACGATGACCAAGCCCGACAATATCATGTGCAAGAATTGTCAAAAAGGAAAAATGACAAAGTCTAGTTTCAAAAGAAAAACCCATACATCTGATGTAATTATAGAATTAGTCCATACTGATTTATGTGGACCTATGAGAAAAAAGAGTTATTATGGAGATAGATATTTCATTCTCTTTGTTGATGATAACTCTAGAATGATGACATTCATGTTTCTAAAAGATAAATCTGAAGCATTAAAGATGTTTAAATGGTATAAGGCTATGGTAGAGAAACAAAGTGGTAAGGATTTAAAATGCTTGAGATCAAATAGAGGAGGAGAGTTTATATCAGATGAATTCACTAACTTTTGTAATGAGCATGGAATCAAAAGACATGTCTCTGCACCAAGGACACCACAGCAGAATGGAATTTCTAAAAGAAGGAACATATCCATAGTTGACTGTGCAAGGACACTAATGATAGAGAAAGGCATCACCCAAATCTTCTGGAGGGAAGCTATCAGTACTACTGTTTACACATTAAACAAAGTACAATTGAAGAAAGACACCAAAAAGACACCTTATGAGCTATGGTATGGACACACACCCCATATAAGTTATTTCAAAATTTTGGGCAGTCAATGTTATATCTTAAAAGATGGTAGAAAGGGAAAACTTGACTCCAAGAGTGATGAAGGAATTTTTCTAGGGTATTCTACCAAGAGAAAGGCTTATAAATGTCTAAACAAAGCCTCTAAAAAAATTATTGAAAGTGCAAATGTAAAGATAGATTAATATGCAGAGAAGAATGAACAGGAAAGCACTAAAGAACCAGAGGACTACAACAAGTTCACTTACAATAAGGAACCTGACACTCTACCCTACCAAAAATGTAGAGCTACCGAGAAACAGATCATTACACCTGAGCATCAGGCTACAAATACTGATGGCTAGGACAATGATCAAGATAATGTGCAAGGTGATGAAGAACAGAATGAAGAATAAGATAATGATCAAACTGATAGGCAAAGAGTTGTACCTATACTTGCAAGATATGTAAGAAAGAACCATCTAGAGATCTAGATTATAGGAGATAAGAAAGCTAGTACAAGAACAACAAGTAAGTCTCTAAACTCAAGTTGTCTAATTTGTGAGTTTGAGCCAAAATCTGTTAATGTTGCACTTGATAATGAAGAATGGATAAGTGCTATGAATGATGAGATTGAGAAAAAAAAAACATGGTCACTTGTGCCAAGACCATATGACAAAAATGTCATCAGTACAAAATAGATATTCAGGAATAAGCTGAATGAGAATGGAGAAGTTACAAGGAATAAAGCAAGACTCGTATGCAAGGGGTATGCACAAGAAGAAGGAATTGACTATGGAGAGACCTTTGCACCCGTTGCTAGGCTAGAAGGAGTAAGAATATTAATTTCTTATGTTGCATATAAAGGATTCAAGGTATATCAAATGGATGTCAAGTCTGTATTCCTGAATGGAATACTTGAAGAAGAGGTATACATTGAACAACCAGAAGGGTTTGTTGATCCAGACAAGAGGGACATGGAATGTAGACTTCACAAAGCCTTGTATGAATTAAAACAAGCACCCCGAGCATGGTATGAAAGACTTCATTCCTATCTAATAAGTATTGGATTTGTAAGAACTAGTGAAAACAATAATCTTTATTTAAAGGAAGATACTAATGCTAACACTTTGATTGCTGAGATATTTGTTGATGACATCATATTTGGAGGCAATGATATGCTATGTAAATCATTTGCTAATGAGATGAGCAAAGATTTTGAGATGTCTATGTTTGGAGAGATCAAGTTCTTTCTTGGTCTACAGATCATGCAACAATGTGAAGGTATTTTCATTATTTAGTCAAAATACATTAAAGAGGTCCTAAAAATATTCAAGATGGAAGAATCCAAACCAATTGGAACACCAATGGAAATTGGATGCAAACTGACAAAAGAGGACAAGACAACATAGGTAATCAGACTTTGTACAAATCAATAATTGGAAAACTCATGTATGTTGTACACACTAGACCAGATATTGCACATGCGGTGGGAATTGTTGCCAGATTTTTTTCTAATCCCAAGGAATCACATATGACTGCTGTGAAAAGAATCCTAAGATATCTAAAGAATACCAAGTAATATGGCTTATGGTACAAAAGAGAAAGAAAATTTGAACTTCAGGTCTTTACTGACACTGATTGGGATAGAAACATTGATGACAGAAAGAGCACAACTGGAGGAGAATTCTTCATGGGTGACAGACTTGTCACATGGATTAGCAAGAAACAAGGTTGCATCTCACAATCTACTACAGAAGTAGAGTATGTTGTTGCTGTTGCAAATTGCTCAAATATTGCATGGATCAAATAGTTACTGGAAGGTATGCATATGAAAATCCTAGAACCAGTAATTATCTATTGAGATAATACAAGTGCAATTAACATTTCCAAAAATCCAGTCATGCATGCTAAAACAAAGCATATTTCCATCAAGTATCATTATTTGAGAGAACAAGTTCAGGAAAAAGAGGTGATACTTGAGTATGTGCAATCAAAGGAATAATTGGCCGATAACTTCACCAAGCCACTGCCCAAGGATGCATTTGAGTACTTAAGAAAGAGACTAGGGGTCAAACCCTTGTCTACTAGTCAGTAAGCTGACTAGAAGGTTGCATCAAACTATATATTATCATAATATCATTCATGATTGATGCAAGAAAAGAGATGAACTTCAAAGCTATATCTATATACAGACATATATATATATATATAGATATATATATAGATATATATATATATATATATATATATATTCACCAAGCACCAGAGCATATTGTTGTATTGCTGATGGATAAGGGAAATTCAAGGAATATATTATGGATAGAGAGAAAAGTTTGCTTCACATTAATGTCAGATATTTGTGAGATGTTTGTTTGGCATTGTTGTCAAATGGAGAGAAATTATCCATATTATCACATTCTTCCAGAAAGGGGGAGATTATCCATTATCACACTACTCCAATAGGGAGAGATTATATCCTTAGGGAGAGAGAGAGATTGTATGGAAATATTATACAAAGGGAGAGTTGCTGACAAGTGAAACAGAAAACATCAAAAGAAAGAAGAACAATCAAAGGGAGAGAGTTTGACACAAAAGGAGAACACGTCATACCAAAAAAAGAAAGATTCTACATTCATCCAGTGAAGGGATTGAAGACAGATAGGAAGATCTGCAAGAATCAAATCTAAGCTTAAATAGAGCTTCCCGATGGTCAGACATTTTTATCAGTTGTTAGAACAAAAATATTGGTAGTTGATGAATCTCAACTGTTGTATTTCATATTGAATTAGAAATAGTATAGTAGGATAATAAAGTATGTTTCCATCAATGCCAAAGGGAGAGATTGATGACATATAATAGATTAAATGTTTGAATATGTTAAGTTGATAATCATGCAAGACATTAAATCAGTTAATGTATTTTATTGTCATTAATGTCAACCTAATATAGCATGTACGGTCATGTACATAATGCTAAAGACTTCAGAGAACCAAAGGAACTAAGGCTATGCTATCAGTAATGCATAAAAATCAAGTATTCACTAAGTGACAAACAACACCGATGGAGTGCACCCGACAGACAGAGAAAAAGAAAAAATTCACAGTAATACCCGACAAGGAAAATCACAGCACTACCGACGAGAAGAGTCATAGTGTTGCCCCAAAAGCAAAGCACAGAGTAACCCGATGGAAGAAAATATGGTTTTACCCGATGGACGGAGATCACAAAGATAACTGGAGTCTCACCAATAGAACAGTCATTTGTCACCGACGACTAACTGCAGTGGTGACCAATAGAATAGAGAGTTCAGAAAATGACAAAATGTCTAGCTGGCAGAGCTAAATATAGACTTAACTGGTTGTCTACTTTGTTTTATTTGACTAGATATAAGTGATTGATTTAAAGCTGATTTCTACAGTTAGCAAGAAGATATCTACGAGACAAATCAGGAGTTATTCTTTAAATCTAATTGGCTGGATTATTTTTCATGCCAAGAATCAAGAATCAAGAAACAATGAATATTATGTCTATATAAGAGACAAGCTTAATTCATTTACGAATGGGATTAAGGGGAGTGAATAGAAAGAGGATGCTAAAGAGAAACTAATGATGAACAAATTCATGCAGTGCTGATCAAACAAGCCAAAGGAAGAGCTAAGGAATTCTGCAGGCACCGATGAACAATGAGCACAACATCACAAAGAAAAAACAATGGAGCACAAGGATTGAATTGATACATTGGTCAAAGAGGTAATGTACTTAAATAGATTTGAAAATCTGCAATTGAAGTTTCAATATGAACAGATCATAATGTTTCAGTTTAACCATTGAAGCATCAAGTCTGTTAATCGAGCAAGACTTAACAGTCTTCTATATATTGAGGTACATCCAAAGGAGTGCCAAAAATGTTGATTCATGAAAGTAGCATTGGATATGCCCGATGCCTATTGATAGTCTATGAGAGAGGTTGATTCAAGGATGGAAGCATTAGATGCTCGATACTAAGTGACAACCTCTATGTATAAAATCCTCTAACAAGGTCACACCTAACAGTGTGTTTGTAACCTTTAACAGGGTTGGCTCTTAACAGGGCTCACTTCAGAAGAGGGAAAATTTGGGGTACCGGTCCTAGTGGTTTTTCCCTTAACATGGTTTCCACGTTAAAATCCATGTGTTATGTGTGTATGATTCATTTCTTTACTATCTTGCATCTTACATAACTAACTCAAGATTAATCAGTATACTCTACTTATTTAATGAGTTTTGGTAAATAGTTATACTGCTTATCGATAATCAAGAAAGAAAAGGATTGACAGAGAAAACCGACAGACAGTTAATCATTATTAGTATTTCATGGCATGCATCTTGTAGGGACATAACAATCTGAGGTTTATTGATTGGTGGTTTGAAGGATAAATTTTTGAGGCCATTGATTTACCCCCCCTCTCAATTATTACTAACAGAGGCTGCATCAGCCTACACATAATTAGAGGATCATCCATGTTGATGCAAGAAAAGAGATGGACTACAAAGACACATCAGTACATAGAAAGGTACCTATTTGCACCGAACACTAGAGTCATTGAATTGATGATGGAAAGGAAATTCAAGGAATATATTATAAAAAGGAAGGAAGAAATTTTTGGCATTGTTGTCAAAGGGAGAGATTATATCCATCCATATGAAATATCCATCAGAATAATCCAGAAGGAGAGATTATATATAAAATATCCATCATCCAAGGGAGAGAAGTATTCTATATTGTTGTCAAAATAAAAGAGATGATCAAGGAGAGGAATAGTCAAAGCGATAGAAAACATCTGAGAAGAGATTCTACATCAAAGGAAGAGACAGAATCAGAAGCTACTACATCTATCCAGTGAAGGGAATAAAGATTGAAGAAATTACTTTGCAAGAAACTAATCTAAGCAAGACGAGCTTACCGAGAGCCAAACACTTGTATTGGTTATAGAACAATAAATTTGGTAGATTCACAAACTACAACTGATATATTTCATATTGTATTAGTAATAATGTAGTATGTTGCCATTAATTCCAAAGGGAGAGATTGATGAACTATAACTGATTAAATGATTGAAGCTGTTAAGTTGATGATCACCGAGCTGTAAACAGTTAATGCAAGACATTAATTTAGTTAATATATTGTATTTTCATTGATGTCAACTTGATATAATATGATTGGATACATAGTTTTAAAGACTTCAAAGAACCAAAGAGATAAAGGTTATGCTATCAATAATGCATAAAAGTTCAATATGCACTAAGTGACAACCTACACTGACGGACAGTGCACCTTGACATATAGAGAACCCCGAGAGAAAAGTCATAGTGATTCCCAAGCATGAAACCTGAACAAATATTACCGATGAGCAGAACCAAGGTAACCCAAGCAAAACTGAAATTCACAGAATTCCTTGACAGACAGACAGAGATGCTCGAGGAGAACTGAAGTGTTGACCGATCATAAATGAAGTTCATAAATGACAAAAGACTTAGCTGGCAAGAGATAAATAAGGAGTTAACTAAGTTGATAACATTGTTTTCATTAACAAGTTAAAATCTAGAGATAAGCTAGAGTTTTAAATTTGTTTTATCCTGTTAACAAGGAGAAATCTACGAAATAAAACTGAAGTAAAGCTTTAAAGCAAGAAAGGTGAGAATTACGGATCATACCAAGAATAAGAAATACTAAGACCTAAAAATGGTGAAATCGTGTCTATAAAAAGACAAGTTAATTCATTATGAATTAGGGATGAATAGAGAAGAAGATTCTAAAGATATACTAGTGAAGAAGAATTCATCAGACCTAATCAACAAGCTATAAGATAGAGCTAAAGATTTTTGCGAGCACCTAGCAATAGAGAAGCACAAAATCACCAAGCAGAAAGAAGTGGAGAAAAGGTATTGAAAAGAAACATTGATTAGAAAGGTATTATGAGCTTACAATAGATCTGAACATCTACAAGTCTAATTTGTTTATATGAATAGATCATATACTATTTCAGTTTAACCATTGGATCAGAAAGTCTCTTAACTAAGAGGGATCTAACAATCCTTTATATATTGAGATACATCCCAAGGAGTATCAAAAGGTTAATTCATGAAGATAGCATAGTGAAATTCCAGATATCAAGTGATTAACTGTTAGTGATAAATCCTCTAACAAGGTCGCGCTTAACAGTGTGTTTGTAACCTTTAACAGGGTTGTCTCTTCACTGAGCTCACTTCAGAAGAGTGAAAATTTTGGGTCACTGGTCCCAAGTGGTATTTTTCCCTTAACAGGGTTTCCACATTAAAAATCCATGTGTCAATGTGTTTATGAGTCATTAATTTAGTGTTTTACTTTACACATAACTAATCTGGATTGATCAGTAAGCATTAAGTTATTTACTACATTTCGGTAAAAACTAGAAAAGGATAAACTGCTATTCGGTAAATCTTAAGAAAAGGGATAAACAGTGAAATCCGAGCAATAGTCAATTGTTATGATTATTTAAATGCATACATCTTGAAGGACTGAAGATAACTAGAGATTTACAATTATGGTATAAAGTTTTGGATTAATTTTTGAGGCCACCAATTCACCCCCCTCTCAGTTATTCCAAAAACTAGATCCACAACCACCTAAAGTTATGCTTGTTGATAACAAAGCCAAAAGCATTAAGCAACAACCCAATCTAATTAAACCACCCCATTTTTTTTTAATATTTCTCTGATTATAGGAGAACACCTAGTACATAATTTCATGATTGATTCAGGTGCTTGTAGTTTTGTAATGCCCAAACAAATTGTAGACAAATTGAGATTACAATATGAGCCAATAGAGAAGGGGTAGTACAATTAGATGGGACTTCCATCAATACTCTTGGGGTCATCAAAAATCTAAACCTAACTTTACATTCTTGCCCCAATTTTCCTATTCCTCAAGATATCTATGTGATTAATCTACCTCTGTATTTTTCCATATGCCTATCGCGGAATTTTACAACCAAGATAGGAGGGTATTTATCATCATATTGGTCACACATTTTTTTTAGGACCAGGTATGGGACTAAGTTCACTATTCCATCAGAGCCATTGTAAAATATTATATTGAACCATATAACCCAAGTACTATCAACACATTTGCTTCAATTTTATTTGAAAATGAAGATGTTTATAATGTAAATGAGCCTGAAACACAAGTAGAAGATATTACAGATATACTTCTAGATGAGTGGGAAACATAAAATCATCATGATAGTCAAATAGAACAACTAATAGAAGTCAGTTTGTGTAACTATCTGATTCATGAATCTTCTGATTTTATTCCTAATATCATGAAAAGTACATATCAACAATTAAAACAACAAGTAAATGGTTTTTGGAAGTTATTTTTTGATGTTTCACGCAATAAGATGGGTGCAGGAGCTGGTTTTATGTTAATTTCACCTTCTAGTGACAAATACTATTTCAACTTTCCAATTTACATTTTGTTGCATTAATAATATAACAGAGTACGAAGCATTAATTCATGGCCTTCAGTGGGCACGAAAAAGAGGTATTTGTTGTTTATAGGTATCAGGAGACTCAGAGCTTATTGTGAATTAGGTTAGAGGCATCTATACTACTAAAAATGAATTAATAAAGTGTTACAAACATAGAGTATGGGACATTATTGAAGAATTTCAAGCTTTTAATTTGTTGTCCAATCTAAGGAGCAACAATAAATATGTTGATCAATTAGCATCCATTGGTGCACACCAAATGAGATCAACAAAATTATGGGAAAACTCTATGTCAAGGTAATTATGAGGTCCTTAATGCCAAATAATACTAAAAATTGGTAATTTTTTATTTTAGACCAGCAAATAGTCAACTTCTTAAGAGAAGAAGCTGAATTTTCTAACATAAACCAGAAAAAGCTAAGAGATAAATATGAAGATCAAGTCATCTAGTTAAAGTCAAACAAGCTTCCCAAGGGCCTAGTAACCTTGGAATCCATTTTCAATACTGTTGATTAGCTTAGAAAATAAAAATTCAGCTTACAAATCAAAGAAGATCACTTTGAAGACATTGAAATTCTCATAGGTAAGCTGTTGAAATTAGGCCAGGTATGTACCTTGGAGGAAAGACATGCTTTTGTATAACTTTGTCAATAATTCAGTGACATTTTTGCATGGGGATATTCTAATTTGAAAGGGTTTGATCCAAGCATAGAACACCATATTATTGAGCTTTATCCGAATGCAAAACCGGTAAGACAGAAACAAAGACTGATTAATCTGAGGCTTGAACCTATTATGGTAAAAGAGTTAAACAAATTAATTGAGAGCAACATTATTTTTCCCATCAAACACACCTCATGGGTGTCCAATATTGTGCTAGTTAGGAAAAAGAATGGAGAAATCAGACTTTGTGTTGATTTTTGTGATTTAAATAGAGCATCACTAAAAGATAGGCATCCTTTGCCTTCTATGCAGCAAATCTTACCAGTTATTTCAGGATTAGAGTGGGTTTCATTGCTTGACAATTCTTTAGGATATAATCAAATTCTTGTGAAAGAGGAGGATAGGTACAAGACAACCTTTACAGCCAAGTGGAGCACAATGGCTTATCAGAAGATGCCTTTTGGGTTGCCTAATACTGGTGCTACGTTTTAGAAGGCCATGGACATGGCATTTAAAGGTTTGATATATAAGATAGTGCTGGTTTATTTAGATGATATTACTATTTTTACCAAGAATCCAAAAGATCATCTAATACATTTGAAATAAATATTTGAGAGGTGTAGATAATATGACATTTCATTGAATCCCAAGAAATGTGTGTTTATTTTCTATGAAGGGAAGTTACTTGGTTTCATTCTGTCAAAAGAGGGATTTACCATAGATCTAGAGCGGGTGAGTGCAATTCTTGTTTTTCCATTACCATCCCACAAAAAGGGACTTCAGAGTTTCTTAGGAAGAATTAATTTTGTCAAAAGATTCATTCTAGATATTTCTAAATTATTAATTCCTTTGACTGTCATACTCAAGAAGAATGTTACATTTTGTTGGACAAAAGATGGAAAAAGGAGTTTTGAATTGATTAAAGAGGATTTTGCAAAAGAATTCACTTATATGCTTATGGAAACATAGATAACATTGTTTCCATGTTGGTACAACAAAATGATCAAGGAACAGAACAACCATTAGTATTTTTCAGCCAAGTGGGGTACAATGGATTATCAGAAGATGCCTTTAGGGATATCTAATGTTGGTTCTACATTTCAAAAGGCCATGGACATCAAATTTAAAGGTTTGTTTGATGTATAAGATAGTGTAGGTTTATTTAGATGATATTACTATTTCTACCAAGAATCTAAAAGATCATCTAATACATTTGAAACAAATATTTGAGAGGTGCAGAGAATATGGTATTTCATTAAATCTCAAGAAATGCGTGTTTGTTGGCCATGAAGGGAAGTTACTTGGTTTCATTGTGTCAAAAGAGGGAATTACCATAGATCTAGAGTGGGTGAGTGCAATTCTTGCTTTTCCATTACCGACCTAGAAAAAGGGACTTCAAAGTTTCTTAGGAAGAATTATTTTTGTTAGAAGATTCATTCCAGATATTTCTGAATTATTAATGCCTTTGAATTTCATGCTCAAGAAGAATGTTAGATTTTGTTGGACAAAAGATGGAAAAAAGGAGTTTTGAACTGATTAAAGAAGATTTTGCAAAATAATTCACTTTGTACGCTTATAGAAACATAGATAAAATTACTGCCATGTTGGTACAACAAAATGATCAAGGAATAGAACAACCATTAGCATTTTCGGCCAAGCTTTAAAAGATTACTAGTTAAAATATTCATTTGTTGAGAAACAAGTGTTAGTTGTTATAAGGAGTTTGAAAAAGTTCAGACACGTGCTTTCTAATAATAAAATTAATTTGTTGGTTGCTCATCCTTCTGTGAAGGAGTTTTTGTTGAATAAGGATTTAAATACTAAAAGGGCAAGCTGGGTAACAAAGGTGGTAGAATCTGATATTAATATAAAAGTTACAAACCTGGTGAGAGGCAAACGTTTGTGTGAAAACATGGTTGGGAATGGGGACAACATCAAAACTGTTGAAGAGAAGATTTTTTTAGCCCTCTAGGATCAAGGACAAGTTATTGTTCCAAATTTAGGACCTGATTGGGTAAGTGACATGACCAATTTATTTTTTTACGGGTCAATGTCCTAAAGGTTTATACAAATCCAAACAAATGTATTATAGATTACAGTATATTCCTTATGTTTTATTAGATGGAATCCTTTTTAGGAAGGACTTCCATGGTGTGTTACTTAGATGCATTAAATCAGATCAAGTTGATAAAATTTTGCATGAGTTTCACCAAGGGCCAGCTGGAGGACACTTCTCACTGAGAGCTACAACCCTCAAGGTGATGAAAGGTGGCTATTATTGGCCAAATTTGTTTAAACATTTATTTTATTGGGTTAGAAAATGCATAAAGTATGCAGTTTTGCAGGAAATGAAAGGTTAGCAACACTACCCTTGTAGCTAATTCAAGTGGAATAGTCATTTCTGAAGTGGGGTTTGGACTTCACCATCAAGTGTTGGTCACAAGTGGGTATTGGTTGCTACAGATTATTTTACCAAGTGGATAGAAGCAGTTGCTCTAAAAGAGGAAAATAAGAGTGTTGTTTTGAATTTTTATGAAGATCTCATTTGCAGATTTGGTGTTCTGGATTCAATTATCTCAGATAATGCTTTAGCATTTATTTGAACTAGAATCTTAGAGTGGGCAGTTAAAAATAGTGTTTTCCTGAATAATTCATCAAATTATTACCCACGAGATAATGGGCAAGTCAAATTGATAAACACAAATTTGATTCAGATCATAAAGAGTTCAATGGAAGGAAATGAGAGAGCTTGGCACACAAAGCTCAAATCAGAATTATGGGCTGATAGGATAACTCCTAAGAAATAAATAGGTACATATCCTTATGTTTTGGTTTATGGAAAAGAGGAAAGGTTTCCTATTTTAATTGAGTTCCCAACACTTATTTGATCAATCGGTTAGACATGACTGATGAAGAACTAATGACAACAAGGTTGGCTCAACTGGTTGAGTTAGAAGAAACTAGGAGAGATGCTTTGGTTAAGATTGAGCATCATCAAACTTAAATGGAGAGAACATTTGATAAAAAGGCATCTCCTAGAATTTTTCAGCAAAGAGATATTGTGTTAAAGTGGGATGAATTGAAGAGTAGACCTGAGAAGCATTCAAAGTTTGATGCAATGTGGGTTGGTTCGTTTATTATAACATCTTGCAAGCCACATAATGCTTTCCATATTTCCACCCTTTAAGGAGAGGAGTTACCAATCCCAGTCAATGGGATTCACCTCAAGCTTTTTTTTGAGGTATGTCAAAGCAGAAATAAGTTCTTTGCACACTTAGTTTTCTTTCAGCTTTCAGTTTTCATTTTTTGGATTTCAATAAGTGAGCTCATGTTGCAAGCATCACACAAGCATAAGTGAAATAAGTGCCCATTAGATAGGACATGAGTATAGACTTTCTTTCCTAAATCATAAGACACCTTTCAAGGTATGATTGCATCATAGTTAAAACATTGTTGTTCAAGTTTTCAGTTTCACTAGTTGCTTTAGTTTTCCAGTTTTTAGAAGCTTCTCAATTTTCTAAAGTTTGGAAAAGACTCTTTGCCCAATGGATATGCTAGCAACTGGTCTAATTATGTTTAGTAGGAAAACACCCCCGAGAGGTCACTAGAAATGTTACCTATTTTGTCACTTATAGCTCAAAACAGGCAGAGCTTATTGCATTTGGAAAGCTAAGGAATAAAGAATCTAACACCCATCTTAAGAGATAAATACATATCAACTACATGTCAGTAGAAACAAAGAAATGCAAAAGACAAAAGAGGAAAAAGATTGTTTTTTTGCTAATATGTTTTCTTTATGTGCAAGTACAGGTTCATTCATTGAAGATCAAAGGAAAAAAGTTCATAAGACCATTGAAGGGACACTACGTTTCATAGTGAAACCTTCCAGATCAAAATAGAGAGCGCAATCGCATGCACGTACAGTCGTAGCAGTAAGGAAAAAGTTCAAAACAGGGATTTATCCCACATTAGCCCTGAGGAGTTTTGATTCAATGCTCTTATTTGTGAGCTCACACTTAACTAGTAACCAAAAGAAAGTTCTTTTGGTTCAACTTGTTCGCTCATAAGGTAGGTGGCTGGGCGATTTGAATGGTGATGTGGACGTGATAGATAAGAAAGTTTTGTGGGACCATAAAGACTTGGAACAGTGACTAGATGATGACATGGTAGATCAACAACAAATTAAAGTGTGCCACTTGGTAGAAAATCAAACCGCGAGATGGACAGTGACGGTTACTCGCAGGGTCACAATGGTTAAAATTAGTTAGCATAAAATGTTGCGAACTAGCGAAGGCAGTTAGTCGCGAGGTTGTAAGGTGAACTAGAAATTAGCAGGAAATGTCGAGACCTAGAGAGTAACAGTTAGTCTCTAGGTCATGCATTCTAAAAGTAGTTAGAGGATCAAGCCGCGAGCTCGCGGGGGTAGTTAGTCATTGGGTCACGAGTTCAACTAGCGGTTAGAAGATCAAACCATGAGCTAGAGACTGATAGTTATTTGCGGGATCATGGCGGTTAAAGTTAGTCAATAGAAAATGCCATGATCTATAGATTGGAGGTTGTCACGAGGTTGTGAGGTTAGTTGGCGGTCAGAGAGATAAACTAAGACCTCAAGATAACTGCCAGTTGTGAGGTCATGAAGGTAATTGACGGTTAAGAAAAGAATCCATGATCTAGTGATGACAGTTGTCATGAGGTCAAATGGCAATTAAGAAAAGAATCCACAACCTAGCGATGGCACTTTCCATGAGGTCACGAGGTTAGTTGACGGTTAAGAAAAGAAGCCATGATTTAGCAATGACATTTGTTGCAAGGTCGCGAGGTCAGGTGACAGTTAAGAAAACAAGTTGTGAGCTAGCGAGTAAGGGGTTGTGAGGTTGTGAATTTAAGTGGAAATGAAATTCCCAAAATTGCAATAAATTGGAGTTAAAAAATGAAAAGTGATTGTCAAGATTAGAAGCATAGAAAGGCGATTCCTGAAATCCCAAAAATGAAAAGTGATTGTCGAAATTAGAAGTATATGAAGGCAATTCTCAAAATTGTGAAGTGTTAAAAGTGATAATAGGGATTAGAAGCACAAGAAGGTGATTCCTAAAAGGGTAATCAGGATTAGAAGCACAGGAAGGTGATTCCCAGAATTTTGAAGATGGGTCTGAGGCAATCAATGGTAATAGTTGGAGAGTTAGACATTGAACTGCTAGTAAGTTATCATCAGGTCGCAAAGTGCATAGTGCTGAGGTGAATGGTTGAGCTAATGAGATCATGCCAGGTGTCATTTGTAGATGATGTATTTATGAGAAAAAGAAAAGGTGGTGAGCTTGAAGATACAAATAGGAGGAATTATCTTCCAGATTTTTGGGGAATCTTAGAGTTCCACTTTCAATGGTTAGATGTTGTTACTTTTTGAATGACACATGGGATAGTTAGAGGGTGTTTGAGTTCTTCTTCAATTACCATTTGTTGAATAGGTTCTTTGGGCTGTTTACCTTCATTTATTGCCAATTCCACCCCTATTATCCTAATTTTTCTTTCTACTTCCGACCCCATGAGAATTTTTGCATGTTTTAAAAAGAAAAGGAGGTGGAGCTACACTTGAGTTAGAGTTCAAATCAAATTAGTTCTTCATGCACTCAACTTTGGAGTTGATGCAAGCTTTTATATAAGGCTTTAGTTTTATTCTTTTCAAAGGGGGTTCTTTCTTTTGGATTTTTTTTTATATATTGCAAAACATTGAGCATGATTGTATTGAGAATTTTTTATGATTTGTACCAGAGTTTCCATCATTATTGAATAAAGACTGTGATTCCTTCTGAATTTTTCTGCATTAAATTGTTGATTGTAGGTATTTGGTGAGATATTGTGTTAATTCCTTTATTTTATCAAGCTTCTTTCAGTGTTAGACGCAAGATTTGGGTAACTCATATGCAAGTTTGAGGTTGTGTCTCCCATTTGTACATTGGAAATTAAGAAAACGTCATTGTTTTCCTTTCAAGGTGTCAAATACTGACCCCTATCATAAGAATCTCTTTCACATATAGTATCAGATTGAGTTTGTGAGCAACTTTATATTTTTAGGAAGTGATTTTGTGAGGATTTCCCGTTGCATGTCATATTGGTATTCATATGGTGCATCACCCATTGGTTTATAGGAGTTTCATTTCACAAGCAATCTTTCTTCCCCTTTTCTCATCAAATCATCAAATTTTTAAGTGAATATCAATAAGGAATCAACCTTGTAATCCCAGAGACTCAGTCTCAAGCATTTATCCCACCTTTGAGATTGTTTCCATGTTACAACACGATAGCTAGATTTCATATCTTGTTATAAGCGCAAATCATGATCGTTAACAACTGCAAATCTAAATCTTGGAGGAAAACTCTGTCATCAGGCTCTGGGCAAAATTTGGGCCCAAAAGCCCAGAGACAAGTCATCTAGTTGACTTGTCCCAGGCAGAATGGGCTCAAATTTCATGGGGATGTCGGGGAAGGTGAAAAGGAGCAGGGGGAGAAAATGTAGGTTGTTGCGGGGTCAGAGAAGATCCCAAAATAGGAAAATAAATGAATAGGTTCTAGGTGAGGAAATGAATCATTGGATTGGATGGAAAATGGAAAATCATAGGAGCAAGAGCCAACCTCAAGTTAAAGCAAGATTAAAGGAGGAGGATGACCCATATTTGAATTAAGGATGAATTAAGTGCTATATGAGGTCCCACCATAGAAAACACACTAAAGTAGGCACAAAATGGTCCCAAAATGAGCACAAGTTAGGTGCTAACTTTTTAGGATGATACAAAGTGTAACTCGCTATTGTGGTATCACCTAATAGAGGCAAAATACTTTGAATATTACATGAAGGAAGTGCATGAACAAACCATGAGACGATTGGAGATGAGTAACATAAGTATAAAGCTAGTTCAAATGAACACAAAAGAGAGAAAAAATACTCAAAGGGAGTGTTGGTTCCCAAATCAACAGATTGGAAATCCTATGAGATCTTCCAACTGACTTGGCCAAAAAATAGGAGTGATCGATTATGATCCACCTCCCTTGCACTTTAGGATCTGTAGAACCAAGGTGGTTGGGCCTATACCTTACCCTAATCTCCAGGTTCAAGGCTGTATATAAAACTTGAGTGATCTTTCAAAATGACAAGTGAATTCTTTAGCCAGATCGAATTGTGAATATCACAACTATTAAATATTCGAATGTTTCTTTTGAAAGAATGCTTTATAATAATGTATTTCTTGTAAAAGAATGAATATTAAAATGAGCGCTTTGTTGTGTAAATGAGTTGTAAAATGTATTTATATGACTATTGAGTGGAAATGCCTTGAAGATACTTGATTAAAACACCTTAAAACAATATTAGACCAGTTCCTTTATCCTCTGAGAGTATTATCAATTTAACTTAAAATAATCCTACGTATAACCTATGAGACGGTTTTAATAACTTACTTCTCAAGTAAGACCATCACCCCAAAGGCATCTATATGCATAATAATTTAAATAAGTTGTTACAGTTAGTCTTATGGATTTTAACTTCTTTACAAAAGACCAATAAAATAGAGTGGAGCCTTGACAACAAATCTTCAAACTGATGATCAAACTGAAATTAATTCAAATTATTTTGTCATAAGATAGCCCTTTGAAGCATCTAAATGAAACAGATTATCACAGAGAACTGATCAAGTTAAATGAAGACAAATGCTACCAGGAATGAAAGGACAACTGAAATTATATTGAAATAAGCATGATTAAATCCAACTGAATACAAACTCTGTAATTGTTCTTCTCCAGCTGTGCATCTTCAAGGGACAAGACCAATATGCATTGTACAAAAATTGTATTGTGATTCGATTCTCTCCTTTTTGACATCAAAATGATCCCCTATATATAGACGAGGATTCAGTTTGGGTGAAAAAGAATACCCTTTCACAAAGACTTGTAACTTCTTAATTGACAGCTAAACAAATTATCGTAATAGACTGGTTACATAAAAATTCATCGAGACAACATTTTGAAACTTTTATTGACAAGGAATAATCCCTCAACAATGTACCACATCTCTTGATATGCTCTAAGCAATTCTTCAGAGGCATATGTGTCATGGATAGTATCCCTGATTGTAATCTCTAGCATAATGAACTGTTCCATCTACAATATTTGCATCCTTTTATTCTGCGAATCCTTCCATACTCTTTGCCGCTAACAAGATCCTGCATAGATAAAAATAAGTTTATCATATGTTAATTTAGGAAAATAAAAACTTACTCGTCATTAGGGAATGTTCAAAGAATGATCTACAACCTTCTTCTTTGGAAATTCAAAAATCACACCACCTCCCTACATTTTTCAAAGTTTACACTGAGTTTTGAAAATTGCACTTCTTCCTTGCGATTTCTAATGATTACACTTTGTTGTCTTCTTTGGCAACATTAAACTTTCAAAATGTGTGGGCCCCATCTTCATTTCAGAATTTTGAGAATTCGCTTACAAAGTTTCCATTCCTGATTATTAGCACCCCGAGCATCAATTTTTCGAACTTAGTCCTTCTCATACTTATATCCTTGAAATATGTGGGCACCAATCTTCCCGTTGGAAATTTGAGAATCACACTGCTTTGCTTCCATTCCCGATCATTAGCACCACGAAAATAAAAACTTAAACTCTTTTTCGCCAAAATTCATGTCGATGTATTCATCGGGAATGAGAGGAGCTTGATACATATCTCGATGGCTTTAGCTTCCTAATCTTCCTTCGAATAACTTATGTATCATTTCATTTTTGGATGGGTTACTCGACATAGTATCTTATTCGATGCATCAAGTGAAATGGCCCCACTACATTTCGAAGAACTTCAGCCATCTTTACAACAAAACCACTTGGCCATATGACACCTTGTCGCTAACTCTCCAATCTCATAATTGCCTGTCAAAATAACTCGCGACCTAGCAACAAGCTATTAACAACTCAAATCTCCATCTCTCCAACTTAAAATGTCAAAACTTCAAACCCTCGTGACTTGGCGAATGACCGTCGTCTCCAGCTCTCGACATTTTTCACTAACATACATTTAAACCTACGAGCTAGCGACTAGGTGTTGTCTTCTTCTCTCAGCTCGGAAGGAGAGGGTTGCAAGTGGTTTGAGAGGGAAACAAAGGGAGGAGAAGAATCAAACCAAAAAGAGGCGACTTGGAGCGAACTATTGAAGACATAAATAATATGGTGTGGAGGGAACAAGATTTGTGATTAGGAGAAGGAATCAAGCATTTGCAAATAGAAGAGGTTAAGGATAATTCGTGACAAACAAATAAGAGAGGAAGTGTTGCCAAAAGGAACGAATGAGTTTTGTAACTTTGTTTTGCTTCTGTAAATTTGAATTTCAGTGAATAGCTATGGTTGAGTGTAAACTTCTGAATAGACCAGTTGGTGAGACTATTTGAGCTTCGAGTTTGTTAGGTGTTCAATTTTCTGCTTACAACATTTAGGAACAGGACAATAGATTACTATTGTTTTATAAGTTGGAGTTTGTTGTTTAAGTTCCTGTTGCCTAGAAGACAGGAATGGTTTGCATATGTTTTTGAATGTGGTTTTTGTTGCCATCATGTGCAAATGCATTTGACTTTTATAGTAAGTCTTACGATGATTTAATATCGCTCCTTGGGGTTCAAAGCTAAAATTACATTAAGGTCCAAAGATTATATCTTATTGTGCTCATTTAAGAAGGGGTTAGGTAAGGCATGGGTTAAGTTTCAGATAAAATGCACCAAAGATCATGAAGAACAAATACTGAAAATTTTGCGAAACTCTATTAGATTTTCTGATTTTTGAAATTTGGTCAATGATGTATTTTGTAAGGAGCTTAGCTATGTCCACAAACAAATGGATTATATTCTAATAAAGCGTAAAAATTGAAATCATTTAATATTGGCCTCTTTGTTCCTATTGCATGTATATAGAGCATTGCACTATGTTTTGGTCAACAATATCTTACTCCATCCAAATATATATAGGAAAGATGACAAATCAATTGAATGAGGCAACAAAATAGAAATAGAGTATATTAGAAATTAGACATCAAATAGAAACCCTAAATCTTGGAATTCACATTGTTTAATACTTCTATTATTATAGTTAGATTGCTTGTAATTTTTTCATTTGAAAATTTATTAAGAACAATCATTGTCAATTATTATAGATTTTTCCCTTACAGACTAAACTCCTCTTATATAATCTTGGATTAAATTTTCAAATTAAGTTTGTACTGAACCAATATACTGTAATTTTTCTCTAATTAGACGTTCCAACCATATCTCCATCATACTGCTATATTTGGAAATCAATCACATCTGATAAACTAAATGCAAGACAATTTTCAATGTATGGATTTTGTAATGTTTATATAAAACTTCAGTTCAAAAGCTTTATTCTAACATTGTTTTTTTCTTAAGTCGGCACTTTGCCCTTTGCCTTCTCTCTTGCAGCGAGCATTGATTGCTAACTACCTGCTGGCCAAACAGGTCAATTAGATTCAAAAGAAACCCAACTGAAAGATTCACAAGAAAATTTAAACAAATGCTTCTATATTCTTGAAATTAAGTTTGTTACAATTTCTGCTATCTCTGTTTTGAGATTGACATTTCCGGTTCTTCCACCACCAGTTGTCTGTCTGTACCAGCGATATTGGGCACTTGCTGGTTGTTTCTTCACGTGCTAATTACAGTCAAATTTTGTATCAGTTAATTGGTTCGATTAGTGAAAGTGAAAGAGTTCCTGCTGGCAATGTCATCCACCCATCTCAATCTCAGAGCAGGAGATGGAGGCGCTGCACATTCTGCTTACTACACACAACCCCCCTGGAGACTCCTCTACATTTCTTCGATTATTGCAGACCTGCATTCTCAACAACGCACTTTCACAAGGGAAAATTATCCACTCTTTCGTCGCTCATGGGCGGTTTGCATTCGCTACGCGCACATCTTTTCAGAATAGGCTTATTAACATGTATGCCAAGTGCGGAAGTTTGGTAGATGCTCGGAAAGTGTTTGACTTCATGAGAGTACGAGATGTTATCTCGTGGAATACGCTTATTGCAGGATACCGAAGACATGGGTATCCTCACGAGGCAGTCACACTGTTTCACCAAATGCAACGAACATTTCTCCAACCCGATCAGTTCACATTTGCCAGCGTAATCCCAGCCTGTGCAAAAATGGGAACATTGGAAGAGGGTATGGACATCTATCAATGCGCAATGGATAGAGGAATCTCGCTAAATGTTGTAGTTGCAACTGCCCTGGTAGACATGCTCGCAAAATGTGGTAGCATAGATAAGGCACGCGAACTATTTGATAGAATTCCTCAAAGAGATGTCATTTCGTGGAATGCAATGATTGTAGGATATGCACAGAATGGGCTTATTGAAAAGGCTTTAGAAACTTTCAAGCAAATGCAATTGGCAGGCGTAAAACCAGAAACCGCAACCTTTGCCAGCATCCTTCCAGCCTGTGCTACAATAGGAGCTTTGGAAGAGGGTAAGGACATCCATCAAAGCATAATGGAAGGGGGATTTCTGTCGGATGTTGTAGTTGCTACTGCGCTGGTAGACATGTATGCAAAATGTGGAAGCACAGACAGGGCACGTGAACTTTTTGACAGGATGCCTCAAAAGGATGCAATCTCATGGAATGCAATGATTGCAGGATACACACAAAATGGTGTTCTGGACGAGGCTTTAAGTCTTTTCAAAGAAATACCTCGAAAAAATGTATCATCCTGGAATGTGATGATTGCAGGGTGTGCACAAAATGGATTTGTTGAAAAGGCTTTAGAAACTTTCAAGCAAATGCCACTGGCAGGTGTAAAGCCAGACTCCACTACTTTTGCCAGCATCCTTCCAGCCTGTGCCAAAATGGGAGCTTTGGAACTGGGTATGGACATCCATCGAAGCATAACGGAAGAGGGGTTTTCATTAGATGTTGTAGTTGCAAGCTCCCTGGTAGACATGTATGCGAAATGTGGAAGTATGGACAAGGCACGTGAACTGTTTGACAAAATGCCTCAAAGAAATGTGGTCTCATGGAATGCCATAATTGCAGGATATGCACAAAATGGATCTACTAAAAAGGCTTTAGAAAGTTTCAAGAAAATGCATTTGGTAGATGTAAAGCCACACTCCACAACCTTTGTCAGCATCCTCCCAGCGTGTGCCAAAATAGGTGCTTTGGAACAGGGGACGGACATCCATCGAAGCATAACAGAAGGGGGGTTTTTGTCAGATGTTGTAGTTGCAAGTGCCCTGGTAGACATGTATGCAAAATGTGGAAGCATAGACAAGGCACACAAAGTATTCAACAAAATGCCTCAAAGAAATGTGGTTTCATGGAATGCCATGACTGCAGGATATGTTCAAAACGGGTTTGTTGAAAAGGCCTTAGAAACTTTTAAGCAAATGCAAATAGCAGGTGTAAAACTGAACTCTTCAACCTTTGTCAGCATCCTCCCTGCCTGTGCTCAAATTGGAGCCCTCGAAGAGGGTATGAGTATACATCAAAGCATTATTGAAAGTGGAATTTTTTCAGATGTTGTAGTTGCAAGTGCCCTGGTAGACATGTATGCAAAATGTGGAAGCGTAGAAAAGGCACGTCAACTGTTTGACAGGATCCCTCAACAAGATGTGGTCTCATGGACTGCAATGATTGTAGGATATGCACAAAATGGATTTCCTGAAAAGGCTTTCGAAACTTTCAAGCAAATGCAATTGGCAGGTATAAATCCAGACTCCACAACCTTTGCTAGCATCCTTCCAACCTGTGGCAAAATGGGAGCTTTGGAACAGGGCATGGACATCCATCAAAGAATAACAGAAGGGGGATTTTTGTCAGATGTTGTAATTGCAAGTGCCCTAGTAGACATGTATGCAAAATGTGGAAGTATAGACAAGGCACGTGAACTGTTTGACAAAATGCCTCGAAGAAATGTGGTCTCATGGAATGCCATGATCGCAGGATATGCACAAAATGGATGTTGCAAGGATGCTCTCAAATTCTTTGAATTAATGAAGCACTCTGGAACGTATCCTGACATTGTAAGCTTTGCTTGTGTTCTGTTTGCATGTAGCCATGGAGGCTTAGTGTATGAGGGTTGTACATATTTCAATCACATGAGTAAACATTATTGCATTACACCTACAGTTGATCATTATGCATGCATGGTTGACCTTCTTGCCCGTGCTGGCTATCTTGTGGATGCCCTAAAATTTATCTTTAAGATGCCTGTTAAACCTATGGTGGTTGTGTGGATGTGTTTTCTTGGTGCGTGTAGATCACATATGAATATAAGTTTAGGAGTATTTACAGCCACACTGCTTTTTGATTTGGATCTTAAAAATGCTGCAACTTATGTTCTTCTCTCAAACATCTATGCAAAAGCGGGCAGGTGGAGTGAGGTTCAAATGGTAAGGAGATTGATGAAAGACACAGGAATTAAAAAATCTCCCGGATGTAGTTGGATTGAAGCCCATAAAACGGTACATACTTTTTGCGTTGGAGATAGATCACACCCACAGACACAGGAAATCTATGCAATGTTGGAGAAATTGACTTGGGAGATGAAGGCAGCGGGATATTTTCCAGATTCAGGACACTCGCTTAATGATGTGGAAGAAGAGGAAAAAGAATTATTTATCGGCCACCACAGTGAAAAGTTGGCAATTGCATTTGGTTTGTTAAACTCTGGAACAACTATTAGAGTTTTTAAGAACCTTCGAGTATGCACTGATTGTCACACTGCAACAAAGTTCATCTCCAAGATTGCTGCAAGAGAAATTGTTGTGAGAGATGCAAACCGTTTCCATCATTTTAAACAGGGACAATGCTCTTGCAAAGATTATTGGTGATGCTAAAATCGGCTTGCACTATAACGATGTGCATTGTGTCTCTTGCAAAGATTATTGGTGATGCTAAAATCGGCTTGCACTATAACGATGTGCATTGTGTCTGACTTGCCGTAATAACAAGGGGGACAGGATTTAATTTCAGTTTGTAAAATGTTTTTTTTTTTCCAGTTCTGAGCATGAGGCAATCTAGACCATGCTGTTGGCTTGGTAAAATTACAGTGCAATGTAGATCACTGCTTATATTTACATTGTTGGGGTATCTGTCAATGGTTCCGTTTTATGATAACATGTTTCATTGAATTGTTTTCAGAAAACCGGCATATGTATGAAATGGAAAGAAGGTTGAAGAACACTTCAATTAAATAAAAAGATGTTTGACCAGTATGAAATGGGAGAGGAGGGCTCACAATCAACCCTTGCCATCCTGTGTAATTCTATTGTTTGCATTAATAATGCTGAAAGATTTTCTGAGAAATTGCTGGTGCAATTATTGAATGAAAGTGCTGGTGTGATTATTGAATCAATGGTTGAGAATTGAGATGTTACAATAAGCATTCAAAGACCATATAATTCATCTTGGCTGTACATGTGTTATCTGTTATATTTATTTTGTCTTGTTGACTCAAATTGCAAGAAAATTTCAAAACCCCTACAAGGACTGCAACAGAAGTGAAATTTATATTTACTCTTTAAACAAGCCATTATAGAGAGAGCCGTTGTGTAATTCCCACAAGGCATTTCTGCCCTCATTGTGTGATGTAGGGTTTACACCATATAATCATAATATTGGATGATTATTTGTATTGTTAACGGAGAAAAAATAATAAATCAAAAGTACAAAGTTGTTTTTAGGAAATCATATTTATTTGGGAAAAATTTTGAATTTTCTAAAAAATAGAAGAAGATTCTATTAGGCTAAAATTAATAACATATTAATAACACAGAGATAGAGAAAGCAAATGAGCATGAGAGTTTTACCAATAAAAGCTGCCCACAGTCATTGATCACTAAAGGACCACATACAGTTTGGGTCAAAACAAGACCCCAAAAAAGAGGATTCACCAGCATATAAGGATTTAGATAAACAAGAGTTTAGAAGTTCCAACTTCTACTAAATCTGTCCAAATCATTCCATCCTGTAGGAGGATCAGTTTCAGAAATACTCTCACTGGATTTGACAACTTCCAGCTCACAACCTTCATCATGGGCACACTGCCGCTCCTGGAGACTCATGGACTCAAGCAGCATCTCATAAATAAAGTTTTTCTCTTTTGAGATTTCAGGTAGTTCTAAAAAAAATTTATTATCTTCCTCTCTGGCATAAGGCTAGTAATTTGCTTTCTTCACTTCAGACCTCTTGAAATTAGCTCGACCTATGTCAAAACTAACCAAAAGAGATTAAAAGCTTTACTAAGTTCTTTGAAATAAGTAGGAGATATTTTTCACAGCAAGTCAAATGGTGATATTATATTGTGTAGTTTTTGAGTCAAACTCATTAACCCATGTTTTTGATATTCCCTTTGAGATAACCAGATAAGATTTCTTGCCATAAAGAAGTTCCCTTTAAAAATGTGGTTGATAGTCTTAAGGGTTCTGCAAATTATACAAAACTATTATTTGGTTGGATATGATTAGGATTGATAAACAAAATTTTCAACAGAAACAACCATTCAACAACATAGGACAGAGTGTTTACAGATTTAGACTGTTTAAAATTTAAATGCCAAATTTCATTAAGGTGCTTGACAACTCCTGAATGTATTATAAATCTTATTGGAATGCACTTTATGAAGGCCAATTCCATGACACCATTTGAGATTATCATAAATTTCAAAGTTAAAACCAAACTGAATAGAGAAATGAAATCTCTTGCAAGATTTCCTAAGGATTGAATATGTTCTCATGTAAAAGTGAGGGACACCATACTCAATATTTCGGGAAGTCCAAGATTTCAACTGATTGTTGTTTATAATGTTTCCAAAGTCTTTGATCCCATTATTATTCCATTTCTCAACAAAGCAACTAGAGCAACCTTGTGGGAGAGCAAGGGGTTTGTTCTTCCATTGGAAGTTTTCCATCAGACTGATCTAAATCAACAGATTTTATTTTTCTCTTTGTTATAGAACTTATCACCTTTTATCAAATATTTTGACATATTCCCAAACTTTCTATACACTAGTCAAAATATTAGAGCCAAAATGAGATATGGAAAATTTGCCTAAAAAATAATCATGAGGATCAAGACCCTTTTAGAACTTGGCCCACTTTGGGATTTTCAACTGAATATTCTTCCTCATAATTAACTTTGTAGGGCTCATTAGCATTAAGAGACTTGATATTATATTAGCCCAAGACCACCATTCCCCTTATCTAAACAACATTAGTGTCATTTAACAACATATTTTTCCTTTTGCCTTTGCCATTTGATCAGAAGAACTTTCAAATTTTTTTTTTTAAATTTCACTACTTGATAACTATAGAAACAACCAAATAGAAGCATAATGCATGCTATAAGAAGACATTTTTTTATCAAAATTATTTTGTCCCAATTAAATAGAGAAAATATTTGTTCCCTTTTGTCATTTTACCTTGAATCTTGCCTTTGACTCAATCTCACATTTCTTTTAGAGAGGGCTTTATTGCAAAAGGGATCCCTAAATACCTAACGTGTTTGTTAGGCTCTTCTCATTGAAAATCAAACTTCTCAAACCAATTTGAAGAGAAATTACCCCATTTGAGCATCATAGATTTTTCCTTGGAACATTTTTTACCAAAACCTTTGGAAAACACATCCCAATTACTCACTAAGGTTTCAAAGTTCTTTTCCTCAAGGTTCACAAAAAGAATAATTCTTTTAGCAAATTGAATGTTAAGGAGCTCATCTTTATTAGGCAGGACCAAACTTTTGACTTTCAGTCCCATGAAGTTGTTGAACATAATGTTGTCATTGATGTCAAAGATCTAATGATAGAAGTAATATTGAGAAGTAACAATATTGTCACATTATATGAGGAAGATAAATTATAATTACATGTCAATGCTAGACCTGCATTTTGTTGGGTGATGCGACGCGCTCCCCTGCCCACAGGTGGTTAATTATGTGGTGTTCCATGTTCACTAACAGTCATGGCTTTTGGTGCAACGGCAAGTGGGCCCTACAATTGGTATCAGAGCCTGG
>MU225864.1:1754509-1792994 GCA_018584345.1 Thuja plicata | reverse complement strand
CAGAGCCTGGTTTTGGCCTGGTCATGGGTTCAAATCTCCCCGGTGCCTTCCCAACCTGCGTAAGCACCTGGTATGCGCGTCGAGGGGGAGATTGTTGGGTGATGCGACACGCTCCCCTGCCCACAGGTGGTTAATTATGTGGTGTTCCATGTTCACTAACAGTCATGGCTTTTGGTGCAACGGCAAGTGGGCCCTACACATTTTGAGTTATGATAGTACCATTGATTGGTATGATTGCAAAATTTGTTGAAACAGGTCTATAAGTGATGGAAGTGTTTCGAGAGTCTATTCTATGTGTTCTGGAAGTCTATTTCAGAAAGTCGGATTATTACCCAGATTGTGAGTTTTCTCTGAAAACTTTGTGTTGCTCTACATTCATTAATGTTTAGGGATGATGTCTTGCTACTTGAATGGAGAATATGCCTACTTAAGATCTATTATATTTTGTATTTTCAGAAGACAGGAGTGACAAAACATTGTGATTGCTTTGTTAGTTTGGAGATAAATTGTGTATATGTTCTAGAGTGATGCAACAAGTATCCGTGTTCTATTGATAATTTAGGTTTTGATGAAACTTATGCTTTCAATGTAACCCTTTCCAACTTATTAGACATCATAGCTCCATTTAAATCCAAGATTTTTGATAAAATTGCACATGGGTTTGTTCAACGTCGTTGCTTTTCCTGTAATATGACTGTTTGGTGTACTTCCTTACTGCTTAACCGATAGCTATACTTGTTCGATAATCATTGATGCTAGAAAAGAAAATTTTTTCTTTATTGAAATGATGACTATGTTGGTTCTTCCATTTGGATTGATTTCGATAAGATACAAAATTCTTTGTTAGAAACTTTGTTTGAATTTAAATTTTGGTGTCAACTGCATGTGATGTCCTACAAAGTGAATTATACTGAGTTCCTTAGGAAAAAATGTGCAAATTTTCAAGGTAAATATGGAGGGTGCAGATTTAGGCTAGTGCTTACACATGGGTAGTGATTATTTTAAGAAAACTTCAGTAGCTTCAACCTATGTAAGGATCAAATACAAAAGCTTGGTGATGCCCTATGAAGGTGATTACATGAAATAGCTACTTAAGGCATGTTAGTGTTATTTTACCCTCATAGAACACCAAAATTTTCTCAAAATTTTAAGGTTCCAACAGTGGCTCTTTCCGGGATGAGGTATTAAATGAATACCTCCAAGAATCCATAATATCTCTGGGAGAAGCAGACCAAAGGTGAGATGGAAAATGTATAATGGATGGTGGGAATATTCAATAGGGTGAATCCTAATCTACTATGCATGGAATAGACCTTCTTTCTAAGAAAAGAAGTACTTAAGGAATATTCCATGCAGTAGCAATTCTTTAGTTTCTCCTAGTGTGCTTTATAGATAATATGAGTCCTCTCCTCCTTTGTTTGTGATCACATATGATCCAATCCAAAGAGCCTCAAACTTCCTATGTTTTCCTTTATCCTAATTTCTTACGTTCCACATGAGAACCCATTCTCCCTCCTAGAATTTTTTGTCTTTTGACTTCTTGTCATGAAGATCTTTCACCTGTTGTTGGACTTTAGCATTTTTCATCCGAGCCTCTCTTCTAATTTCATATAAATCTGCAAGTTGTTCAAACCTTTCTTCCATGGCATCTAGGATTTATATTTCCTCATCAACAACAAACCTATGGACTGGTAGTAGATTTTCCAATGGTAACCTAGCTTGCTTACCATAAACTAGCTCGAATGGGTATTTTCCAGTAGCTTTCTTAGGAGTAATCCTATTTGCCCACAATGCCAAATTCAACTTGGAATCTCATGCCCTCTTAATGTTATCAAGCATTCTCCTTATGATTTTCAAAATATTCTTATTGCTTGATTCTTCTTTCCTATTTCCTTGAGGATGGTGGGGTGAAGCATAAGATATGTGATACAATAGCCCTCACAGAAACTATGAATTCATATGATCTAAAGCACATACCATTGTTACTTATGATTCTAAATGGGACACCAAATCTGGTCAAAATATTTTCCAAAAGAAACTTAATTACAACTTTTCTAGTTTCTTGTCTAGTAGGGATGGCTTCCTCCCATTTAGTGAAGTAATCAATGGCAACCAATATCTAATAGTGACCCCCACTTGATTTATCTATAATTTCTCCTATGAAGTCCAAACCCCATTGCTGAAAAGGTGCCTCAACTTGCATAGGCCTCAATGGCAGTGCTCCTTGGTATTTTAACTTTCCTTAGAACTTGTGATAGGCTTCACACTTCCTTACATAGGTGAATGGATCTTTGAAAACAATTGACCAATAATAACCAGCTTTGAGGATCTTGTGAGCATTAGTATTAGCTGAGAAGTGTCCTCCACACACACTATTATGTATTTATTTTAGTACCTTCTCAGACTGAAACTTATCAAGACAAAATAAAAACACACCATCCTAATTTTTCTAGTAAAGATCTCCTTCTATCAACCCATACTTGGCTACTTTTAATTTTAATGATCTCCTATGATTCTCATTCAGACCATCTGGGCACTTCATATGTTTTAAATAATACACTATACTATACTGAAAACAATATCCTCCAACTCAATTTTATTTACTTGGACAACTTCTAAATTTGATTTGGCTATTAGTTTAGCCAACCCTTGACCTCTCACAAGTTCTATAATTTGGACCTTAATGTTAAATTCCTGAATCTTATTGATCCATCTACACCTTATTCCTATCACCTCTATTTGTCTAAAAATATCCTTAATTGTTGCATTAGGGACATAAGCTACCACTTCAGCTCCAACCAGGTATGGTATGAAATATTTCATTGCTTTGACCAATGCATATGCCTACTTCTCATTAATGTCATACTTCAATTCAGCATCTTGCAAAGATTTTCTAAAAAAGGCTATTAGTTGCTCATGGCCTTCCCCATTCTTCTGCAACGTGACTGCAACAATTGTATAATATGAGGCAAAAGAGAATATTTGGAAAGATTTGGAAAAATGAGGGGATTTAAACATAGGGGCTTCCTTTATTTCTCATTTGTTATTAAGAAAATCATCTAGTTCCTTAGATGTCTAATCCAAATTCTCATCTTTCTTCAACATTTTAGAAATTGGTTTGTCAAGTTATGCAAAATTTGAAATGAATCTCCTCACAAAATCAAAATTTCCAAAAAAGGATGGGATTTCTTTTACTGTTTTGGGAATGGGGCTTTTTTTAATGAAAGAAACTCTCTATATGTATTCTTACTCCTTCCTTGGATACTATATGGTCTAACAACTTTCCTTCTGTGACACTAAAATAAAACTTCTTTGGATTTAATGATATCCCATATTCTAATGCCTTCAAGAATATCTTCTCCAAATGGTTACAATGGTCTTCATCTCTCTTATAATATGTAGTAAGGTCATCTTGATACACCACCATAATGACATTTAATATTTCAATGAATGCCACATCCATAGTTCTTTGGAAAGTGGCTCCCGCATTAGTTAGACCAAAAGGAATTCTCACATAAACATATGTGCCCCAAGGTGTAATGAATATCATATTGTATTGCTCTGATTCCTTCACTTTAACCTAGTTGTAACCTTAAAAAAATCCATCATGGATAATAATTCACATCCAATAACTCTCTACAGTAAAGCCTTCATATTTGGAAGTGCATAGTTTTCCTTTAAGAATGAAAATTTCAAATTTATGAAGTCCACACACAATCTGATGTCTCAATTCTTCTTCCTCACTAGCACTAAATTTTATACCCAAGTTGAGTGCCTTATAGGCTTGATTATCCCACAATCTCTTAGCTTCATAAGTTGTTCCCTCATTTTAGGATCTAAAGAAGGATTTATTGGTCTTTGCTTTTGTCTAAAAGGTTTGGCATCAGGCTCCAAGGAGATCTCATGCTGAAATAAATCTTCTCTATATGCCTTTAGCTCATCATACGACAAAGAAAACACATGTCTGTATTTTCTCAGTAATACTATCAGATTTTCTCTTATCTTTGGGGTGAGTTTCTTTCCAATGTATACATCCTTAGGAGCGTTCTTTGTTCCCAAATTTATTCTTTCAACATCTTCCTCTGTGACTAGTGGAGTCTCTATGCCAATTTTTTCATCTTTATCAAACACTTTTGCCAATGTCACTAGCCCCTTTCTATTTGTCTTTAATTGAACAACTTATTTCCCAAAAATTGTCTCTTTCCCATCGAATTCCTCCACATGTGCATTGAAATCTATCTCCTGAGATTCATATTTATCTTCAAAACGCAGGAATTTCAATAGGTCATGATCATCGTCAAAGACTTGCCAATTATAAATGTTGTCTGGAACAAAGGGTCTAGATTTGATCTCAACTTCTGATATGCCACTTAATGTTACATCATTTTGTTTTAAGGCAACATTCTCAAAATTTGTTTCCATGATATTCTCGGATCTGTCTACCCAATCTATTGAAAATGCACTAAATAACTGAATTGTGTCCCAAACTTCATTCCCATACCATTCAAGTCTTGTATTCTTGGTGATGTACTTAGATCTGATCTGTGAAATAACTAACTTTGAATCTCCATGCACACTAAGTAGCTTTACACCATGCTTGAATGCCAAATTTAACCCTAAAAAGAGGGCTTCATATTCTGCTACATTATTAGTGCATTCAAAAGATAAAAGGAAATAATATTTGAATGTCCTCCCATCTGGTGAGATGAACACAATTCCTCCTCCATTTCCTTCTTTGTTGCATGCACCATCAAATTACATTTTCCAAACTAGGGATAACTTTAAGATACCCCTCCTAGGAAGAAGTGTAAAATATTGGCGAATCTTACATTATTTTAGGGGGAAATTTTTATTGATGAAGGTGATTTTTTTTTCAAATTAGGAAAATAAAATAAAGTTGAAGGCGAATTTTTTCCCTGTCGACTGAAGATTCTATAAAATCCTGGCAAACATTACATTAATGTGGAGGAAAATATATATTGTATGAGGCGAATGATTTTCTTTTGAATTAAAAAATTATAATATATGAGGCGAATGATTTTTTTTAAGGGAGAAAAAAAATGTATTGGCGAATTTTATCTATCGTTTTAAAATTTATTTATTTTATTGGCTAATTTTTCGTTACTTATGGGAAAAATAAATATTTTATTGGCAATTTTCAAAGGATGGGACTTGTCATGTGGGCCAATGCAAAATGATAATTTATTAGAGATGTAACATTGTAATTAATGTAATATCACGTCCAACGAATATCACCTTTATTTGTTGAGAATATAACCGATCACAAATGGACACATTGTTGGTTATTTTTTACGTTGTGATTACTGAACAACAACCTTTTCACCCTTTGATGTATTTTAAAGAGTAGCCAACTCCCGGTATTCAACCAAGACTAAAAAGGACCAATTAACAAGGATGTGGATCCATCCTTCTACGCTTTAGGTTAAACACCCTCAAATATTCAGTAAGGCATAAATCAGTAGAGATCCCACAATGGCTTCAACACAACTGAGAGATACTAGGTGATCGGCTAATCACCCATTGAACATTGACCTTGAAGTGGAACATGAGATTAGTACAACACCACAAACCACATAAAACCTTCAGATATGTCAGAGTTTATGTTTAAACTATAGAATATAACCAAGATTGAACTAAAAATTCATAGGTACAGAAGATACTAATCACCAGCCAGTGCTTTATCCATGGGCAATGTACTTTAACCAAATTTAGAAATGCAGTAATCAACTATTGTCAATGATTTTAAGCCATAAATACAATCAGTCCAAATCATTACTACTTATAGAAATCCTCTTGTAGACAACTGAATGAAACTATGTCACATCCACAACATTATTTAATCTGATCCTAGGTCAGAACTAGAGAATGATAACACATACATAGGTAAACCCTATGCAGAGAATTAGAAAATTCAGACTTCACAAGACTGACACCAAGGAGAGATATGAACCTTGAACTTCTATATTAAGTATGAAAAAACACACTACTGCACACAAATTTCCAATCAGACAAATGTTTGTTCAATAAGCTGCAAAAGACCAATGAAAATCTATTCTACCTTAAGCAAAACTAGTACAATCAACAAGCTATATCCCTAATCTAGAACCAACTGAAACTGGAAGCTCCTGGAGTTGAGCACAAATTGAAACTCACTATGGAGGCCAAGAATTTGGAACCCTTTGGAGACTAGAAATCGGAACCCTGTAACAAAGGAAGCATTCTAATAATAGCCAAAGAAAAAGATCTCCAGATATTTTCTTGAAACACCATATGTCCTCTCTTCTCTAACCAATTTTGAGCTGAGTCACTCTTTCCTCATTCTGTTCAAACTGATTTGATCTTGCACCAAAATTGACTGCAAAATTAGAATCCTCATTTCAATACCTTTCCAATGGTATATAATAGTTGATACTTCTGATAAAATTTGCCCCCTGAATCACTAAAAAGAATTTCCCTTCCGTGCATATTTCTTGAATAATTTTGAAATATTTGTGCCTTTTCAATAGTCAAACTATTGAGTTGAGATGATGATTTTCAATTAAATATATGTATTTTAGCCTTTTCTCCCACACTACACCAGATTTGGACAAATGTCACTCTCCCTTAATGGCTTAATGGTTAGATGTTGAGCACTTTATCATTAAGTCATTAAGTGGACCTTAGGATTAAGTTCAACATGCAAGTTCTTTAACCCTCTCTTTTTTGAGATAAAATCATTTTAAATTGCACATTAATCCCTTTTATTCAAACTGCACCAAGATCCACCACTTGTCATTCTCTGATTGGCTATGTGTGTCCACACGACGCCATGTGTCAATCTCTGATTGGCTACCTCAGCACTGCACCGGATCCCGCCACTTGTCATTCCCTGATTTTCTCTGTGTGACCACTTGGCGCCATGTGTCAATCTCTAATTAGCTACCTCTGCACTGCACCAGATTGCACCATGTGTCTACCCTGCCATATGTCACTCAGACTTAATGGATTAATGGGCATGCCTGTCTGACGCGCTACCACATCATCGCCACTTTATCACCTTTTTGTTTTCCCAGTTGTCACCTCTGCCACATGTCGGTACAACTTAATGGCTTAAACATATCTTCCTTGCAACTTACTCATTAAGTCATTAAGTCATCCGTCAATTTTTATCACCTCGGGATTCACACCAATCCTGCAGTCTTTTACGCCAACTCACCTTCCATGTCAGCTCTATGGGTCCTGCCAAAATATGGTTTTCACCACCTGGGCACACTTCCCAATGCATCCATCACCTGCGCGTGGAGAGCCTTCGGGATTCATCTTCATATTACATGTTGTGCGTTCTTGCTTATAAACATTTTACTTTTCCCCAACAGGGCCAATGTGGGATTAAACCGTTTAAGTTTTTAAATCCTCTTTTGCATTTTTCTTCAAAATTAGTGGGCCCACCATGCACAAAATACTCCAGCCAAGGGGCCCGCCAAAGCCTCTTGGTTCTTTCTTATTCATATCATAATCTGTGTGCTTTAGTATTTAAATACTAGAAACTCCCCACCCATGAGCAATGTGGGATAAATGCATTTTGCATTTTCAAGCTTAGAAGCCTCTCCTGCATACCTCCGCGGTTTCTTATTAATGTTTCCTGTGTTTTTTTATGTCTTTAGGCATTCAACGTAGCATGTGACATGGTTTTAATCTTGGTAGTGGCATATGCTTTGTAAATGTTTCACCTCCTTCACATTGTCGTGCACAAGACTCCCTGTGTTGTTATTTGTAGTGGAATTGTTTATTAAGTGTTTAAAACTTGCTCCTAAGTCTACGCAAGTCTCCCTCAATACTGCACAATCCTTCATGCATTTGCCAATGACACTTGTTTAAATGTTTTAGACTTCATGCACAACAGCCCCAATCTGGCTTCTACGTAGCCTTTGCTTTGCAATGGATTTGTTTTAAATGCCCATGCATGGGCTTTTCTTCCTTCCTACCTTGCGTGAACTTCCTCTATGGATCGTGTGGTTTTTTATTTTCCATGTGTTGAATTTAAAACTTTTAAATATTTTCACTTACAATCAACACAATTGTCCATGTGCTTGCTCTCCTACGCTGGAATACTTTGTCCTATTTTTTTCAATGTTTGGTCTTTGGCGTGATCTTTTTGTGGAGTCTCTGCTCATTCAACCTTTAGCATGTTGCGTAGGTTATGCATTTGTAAATATTTTGTTTTATATTTAAAATATCTTTAAAACATTTAAAACATTCTCCAATCCCTCCGGCTGCGCGGGATCTTCATTCAACATTTAGTATTTTGTTTTGGCAATGTTCTCAAAGTTTGAAAAAAATCTTCAAATTCATAACACTGGCCTCTTATGGCATTTGGTTTTAAATTTTGAAGAAAATATTCCTTCAATATTTCGCCAACTGTCATTAATCTCCAGTTTGTGGGTGCAAACTCGTATTGTTATAAGCTGAGTAAAATTCATAATGTATTATTGCAACAGGCATATCAGGATAGTGCTCTAATGACTTTTAAATTCCACACTTTACATTCTTCTTTTGTCCTTTGTCAGCAAATTCATGTGCTTCAGATATGCTTCCCCATTGTAAGTATAAAGCATATCGCAATTAAACCAAAAAGCATCAAACTGACGGACTTTATAATCATTTTAAACATTTATGTAGACTGCACTCATTAACGAAAACTAGCTTCCGGAATGAGCTCTGAAAATTGACTGCATGACCCCTTGCAAGTATGAGGACTGGAAGAAATACCCTTCTCTAGCATCTGAACATAGTCACCAACTGGATTGGCTTGAAAACATTAGGGCCAAAAGATAATACCACTCAAAGTAAGCAATTTCATTATATTCTACAATCGGAAGTTTTCAAACTTATGCAAACATTGCCAGAAATGCAACTTGGAAAGATACTAGATTAACTCATGAAGAGTCATCACTAGGTAAAATGATTCATTCACTCACGATGAAAATGCATGCAAAAGGGTTTTTCCAGATTCAACTTTTTGTGAAAGGTTCAACTGATGAAACTTTGGCATTCTAGAATACTGTGCAAGTGCAAATGCAGAAACAACATAAATCTCATTCGGATTGACTTTTGCAAGACTACTAAAACATGCCCTGAGACTTCACCACTGGCTCAATTAATACATTTACATGCAAAGAGAATGGTCCCACAATCATTTCTCGAAAACAACTTTCAGACACAAAGTTACCACTCTCTGAAAGTGACCATTATGCAAACTTCATTCTGTTCAACATTGGCAAACTGCACAAACTATCTTCGATATTGAATTCATAAAGTCATCAAGAAGATCCTTTAGCATCTGAATCTTTGGAATCTGATTCACCTTAACACATGGAACATGAATCCTCAACTAATCTTTCACTGAAAGTGAACTGATCAATTATCATTAATCTGCAAAGTTAGCACCTTACAACTTTTCTGATTTTAAACTCAGTAAATATGTAGAATTTCGATTTGGAATCAAGCTGGAAAAGTGGGCAAATGGATTGGTACAAGTCTAAAACTCTTCAAATATGTACACAGGGGAAAACTCAATTATGCAGGGTATTCAACCAGGTACAACTTGCAGAAGTTCAAAGTAGGCCATTTCATAATTCTGGGCAAAATAGAGAAACATGACAATTTTGCAAGACCAACTTTGGGGAATCCAGAAACTTATCAAATGGATTCAAAATGACTTAGGTTTTGAAATATAATATCTATGATATACATTTAAAACATTCCCAAAGTGGCGACCTATGAAACACAAAAGGATGCAAGTTATTCCAATGCAAACTATGTCTGTTACAACAAAATGACACTTTAAACAACAAATGCAGAATGGACAAGTGCTCAAAACAAGACATCAGCAACTGAATCAAAACTTGAAACTGACTAACTAGGATGTCTTGATATGACTAAAAAAGAGTGATGAACGCCTGGCATGCATGAAAAAATTCAAAATTTCATCAGGGCAAAAAGGCTCAAAAAGCACTCATAAGGGGCCAGGATGCAAAAATTTAACAAGGTACTCAAAAACCCTTGTATTTTTTAGTACCAACACACATAACATAATTAGTAATATTCATTGTTTTATATTGCTAAATGTATTATTTGAGACCATTTGATGATCCTAGATCAATGACTGAAATTTAATTTCGGGCCAAATTTCTTGAAGGAAACAGAGTTCTGCAGGAAGTCATCAGAATGATGACACGTATCAAGCCTTAAAACCTGCACCATAACCATGATCGTTGATTAATAGTGGTTATTTGTTTACATGGACGATGGATAGTGCAACTGCAACTTGTAACTTGTAACTCGATAATAAATAAATGCCTTGTCAGTGACATTCTTTAACTACCATCTTTAACTGTGATATTACGCATGCATTTATGGGAAATATTTACATGTAGATATGAAAGATTAAGGACAATGGATTTAGATCTCTCACACGCATAATGCATTTATGGGAAAGATTTACATTAAATATTAAGGACAATGGATTAAATATGATTAAAGAAAGAATAATTAATTGCTAAGTATCCATGATCACTATCAATCAAGGGGTCGGGGCCATTTATAAACAATCTGGCTTCTTTCTTCTTCATTTTGCTTTTGGTAGATTAAGATTCAGAGATATTGGTGGTTAAAATTATGCCTCTAGTTTTAAGGTTTAGGTTTTTAGGTATTTAGGTTGTCGAGAATGCACATCCCTAGATGACCAGATGGACACACCAATCTATTTGAGATGCACATCCCTAGATGACCAGAGGTCCTTTTTGGGCAATGCCTCAGAAAAAGTTCTCACTTCCATTTGTAGGGAGGTTGGTGGCGGTGCTTTTATAAATTATGTTGTGTTGATGTTATTGGGTCGAGAGTTCCTTGAGAATGTTGACATATACCATGTCTACATGGACATTAAGTCCCAGTTTTTTGCGTCTCTCCTAGACCTCGGAGGACAGAAGGTGGATATGCTGATGCTGCTAAGGAAGGTTTTTAAAGAGAAATTCCTAGCTTGGACAATGTCGATGTTACTATTTTTGTGGAATAAGGGGTGGGGATCCCTTGGCCAAGAGATATACCCAAGCTGTTGGAGCTAGGCACAAATGTGGCCAGACAAACCTTTCTGTCGAACCTTCATGACGAGAAACTAACGCAACACAGGAAATGGGTGCGCTTGGGAGGGATTTTCTCTGAAAATGGTTTTTCCTTGATGAATTGGACGAGCCGGACTACACATGGCTTGAAGAATTCTCAGAGATTATCCTCTTTGGAAAATTCTACTTAGACAAAAGGGAAGATGAAGATCCCTAGTTTACCCATTCTTGTTACCTTGGTCTTTGACAATGGACATGCAAAGTTTCACTTTTTTATACTGATAAGAACCTAGCAAGTTGCCTAGTAGGTTTCTGTTTTTACCCTACAATGTAATTTTATGAAAAAAATAATAAAAAATTTCCCAATTCGTTTCAATTTTCTTTTTATGGGTACAAAAAATGATTCTTATACTTATCTCTGATTACAATATTTTAATTAGTTGCTTTATCTGTGTATTAGACATTTAAGTATGCTTAAGTGATGGATTAGTACTTCCATTTTTAAATCTGAAGACTGAGATTCTAAATTTTTAAAACAATTAAGTTTTCTTTATCAATCCAGAGACAAAGCAAGTTTCTATTTTTAACATTTAAAAAAGTTTTATTATTGTTTTTAAAATGGAGGGTTTCCATAGTTCATTGTGTTTTTTTTTGTTTTTTTGTTATATGATCAGCCAAGTTACCAAGCACCACCAGTGCCCTTGTTGCAAGAAATGCTTTTAGTGTTTTTTAGGGATACTTCCTATTCACACAATTTTGTATTAAATATTCAATATTAAAAATTAAATATAAAAAGTATGTAGTCTATATTGATAAATTATATGTCAAATTTGTCAATGTCATGTCATATTGATGCGTGATAATGTAATTTCAATTATAATACATATATAAATAATTCAATTCAATTCAATGTTAAAGTCTGAGTTAAACATTACTCAAAGTATAATTAATTGTTAAATATTTAATTTAATTTAAATTTAATAAATTTAAAGACAGTGACTGCCAACCATTGGATGAGCATAGATCGACGATGTACAATGAATTTTGGGCCGAAAGGGAAAAGAGACCCTATTTTTTACAAACCTACTCTGAAAATAAGGCACGCGTCATGAATTAACCCTCACTAAGTATAATTCAAATCTAAATTGGACTACACTATAAAACTAAACATTTATTAAATGTAATAACTAATAAGATGAAGTTGTAATTTAAAATTATTAAGTGACACATGTCCTAGTGACATCAGATGACAAGCAAAAAGTTAATGGGAACCGCGACAGTGTGACACATGATAGTGACTGCCAGCGACTATTGGATGAGCACACATCAACGACGTGTGGTGTATTTCGGGATGAAAGGGAAAATAAACCCCATTTTTGCAAACCTATTCCAGAATAATGAACTCAAAGTCACAAAGTCACAGAATAAGTATCACTTACCTTTGCCTCAAATTAAATTGCAGCAATGCAATCGTGACTCGCCAATGCAGTATGTAGTTGCACTCAACAGTCTAAAACTTCGCTATTGATCAAATAGAGATACCATAATATTTTTATACTAATCCTTTTTTGGTGAATTCTATGGGAGGTATTAGGTATACAAATATTTGGCAAAGCCCGCGTAATTATAACACGTCTTTTGTTCTGATTAAGTAAAAATAGGTTTTGAAAGGACCCGAAACCTTTTACAAAGAACCACCAAAGGATAGAGCACGAGGAGAACAACGAAGCAACTAAGAAACAACACCAAGCACAACAAAGGGAAAAGACAAGCTTTCCCACAAGAGAGAAACCAAGAGAAAACTATCGATCTCCAGACAAAGGGCAATTAAGATAATCATTTAAGCCCACCCTTATGAGACCGTAAGCTCATATCAAAATAAGGCAAAAGAGACTTAAATTTATTTCCTTTTACTATTGTCCAACCTTCCTCCACCTTCAAATAATTAGTAGAAGAGCCCAAGACCTAAGAAACAGGTCTGCCCCCCCAACAACCCTAGCTAGGACAGGGACAACAACAGTCCCCAAACCCCCCGTGGAGAAACCATAGCATCAGAAACAACACTAGAGACAACAACACACCAAATAGGAGCAGCAATAACAACACCTGGAAGGACAACATAAACAAAGACAACATCACACCGACCAGGATTAGCAATAACAGCACCTGGAAGGACAACATCAGTTGTCATATCCAAGCCAACATCTGAGGTAGTAGCACTAGAATCAGGGCCAAAACCCCCATCCCTAGAAATTTTTTCAACAGTGTAATGGTGGTTAGCAGTGCTCGCCCACCAAGAAGGATATTTCTTTAGTTTTACCCTATTTGATAAGCATAGGGAAATAATATGGCCAGTCTTATGGCACTTTCTGCATCTGAATGGAATACCCTCATAATCCAGTGACTGGATCCAAGATCCCCTAGGAGACACCAAAGTTATCTTCTCAGGAAGACCCTTAGAAACATCAACCTCCACTAGGATACGAGCATATGTCGGGTGAAAAACATTAGAGGAAACCTCATCATCCATTTGAAAATATCTAATAGCCTCTCCCACAGATTCCAAAATAGAATCCATCCATAGGTGTAGGGGAAGATTGAGAAGCCTCACCCATAAGGACATTTTGTTAAAAGACTCAGTAAGAGGGTCAAAATCCTGATGCCACAATTTTTCCATCATGGGGGAATGCTCCTCCCAAGTAAGCCAGTTATCACACCAAATATAATTCCTATCTTCAGCACTATCAAAATTGACTATAAAAAAACACCCTAGCCATAGGGAATATCTCAAGAGTAGTAGATAAAATAGGCTCCCAGTGTTTGGAAATCCACGCATGCAGGTCTGCCAGAGAAGGCCAGAAACCCCTAAATCTAAAAATAGCAGCATTAGTGGAGAAAGACCCAGCAAGCTTAAAGATCTTATCCATAATGTCATTATCTAGACTCACCTCTATAGGAGCACACATAGAAACAGGCAAAACAGAACCTGATCGAGGTCCCCTAATCCCAGAAGAAGGATGGGCAGAAGACATAACACCATTGATGTGAGCTTCCAAAGCAGCCATGTTTGTAAAAGAAGCAACAACCATGGTAGAAAGCAGAGACCCAGGCCCTCCCCCACTACAGGAACCAGAACCAACTAGTTTCAAAGATCCATCAGCGGCATCATGAGTCTTCAGCCCCGTCGAGCGGGAAATAATAGCGGAGGGCGACATTTTTTTCTTAAAAGTATAACACATCTTTTGTTATTTCTGAGGCGATTATGGGTTGTCCAACACCTTCATATGATTAATAAAGTTGGCAAAAATGCGTCAGTTTGAGACAGCCATCCAAAAAATGCCAGACGAATTTGGGGTTGCCTATAATATATATGTATAAAATTATTGGAGAATATAGGTCGTCGATTAGGGGTCGCTTAGAAATTATAGGCAAATTTTTTAAATTTATCGGGACCAAAAATTATATTCCATTGGCAATAATGTGTAATAAATGGAGAAAATTAAATAAACTGATGGGCGATGGGCCCGGACATTGGACCCAATATTAATAAATTTTGGGTGATAGGGTCAATCCAATTTATGAAAAATATTCGCCAATTCCTGGGTCGCTGACATGCAACATTCGTAAAATGGAAAATAATCGCCACTAAAGTTTTCATTGTTCCAAACTTGATCTTGGCTTTTTTGAGCATGAGTGTTGATTAACTTAGTGTTCTTAAAATTGAGCTTTGTTAATTGGATTATAAAGATCTCCAAATTAGCATGACAAAAGTAGGTCATTTGACTCGGATCTATGTCTTAAATTATGTAAGATGATCTAGATCTCTTTCTACCTTGATATCCTTCCCATTCAGTAGTATGGTAGCACTTGACAAGTCCAATTAGACATGACTTGACCATTGTCTAGATAGAAACATCCCATAATTGGGAGGAACATCTACCATAATGATATGTGTCCCATAAGAAGCTTCAAGACAAGAAAATATTTTAAATTCTACCTCCTTTATGATGCATATGACTGGGAAAGACCTGTTGTCCATAACTTAGAACTTGTCATAAGTTTTATCAACCCATAGTCCCAACTCCTTCATTACCTCAAAAGGTATAATGTTAACAACTGCTCTAGAGTTAATCATATAGTTTTTTACCAGCTTATTGTTTATTAATAATTTTAAATAAAAGAGATCTACTTGGAAAATATTCTTATTTATTGTAGTACCCAATTATACCACCGACATCATTTCTTCCTCTTATTTACTTTTTGCAAGGATCTCATGTTTTTGTTCCTTACTTTTCTCTTTAGGAACAACAAACATCTTTATAGTTTTTTCTCTATATTCAGGAAACCTCATCATCTCCAACAAAGGGACAAAGACCTTCATCTGTGATAGAGCATTTATAATGTCAAATGATGATGCATTTGAAACTTGTGTAGACTTAACCAAATCAGTTTTTTCTAGAGTCTCATTTCTATGTGGTTTTACAAGTTTAGTACTGTCAACTTTTGGTTTGGTTGTGGTGGACGATCCCTTTTATTTTTTATTGTTTTCTTTCACAAATTATCCAATAAGCTTGCCTCGATCTGATTTTATAACTCTATTTCGTAGGTTACAATTACTTATAGCTTGTTCTACAATTGCAGTAGTCAGGGCTTCCATTTCTTCATCTGTAGGCCTCCTCAACCTAGGAATAGTTTCTTCTTCCTAATTTGAAAACACTTATTTCATTTAGTAGTGTTGATTATGTTTTTGAAAATTCACATCAAACTCATATCCCCCTTTTGATGATTCGTAATCATCTGCACCATCAAAAGGTTCAACTAATAGAGTATTAATTGACTAATCCAAGTCATACTCATTGTATTTAGACTCCTCTTGTAATCTTTGGGCCACAACACACTGTTGTGGAGAGTGGGGCAGACTGCAGGCTAAACACCATGGCTTATCGTCCACCATATGGTTTACAAGTCCTTTTAGTGGATCTAGTGTATCTTTATTGGAGTTTTGTTTTTGGATATCTAGTTTTCCATCCTTCTATGTGATTTTGTATGACATATCTTGTAATCTTGGTATGTCATTCCTATCGAACTGAGGTCTATTAAATTGAGGTCTATCACTTTTTCCTACCTTAGGTAACAAATATTTCAAGACGTTTATGACCTTGTCCAATTTTTGTTCCTCTTTATTATTATTTGGGGCTTTAAGATTATGTAATTTACATCATCTCTTCTTCCCACTTTACCAACATCTTTTCTATTATTTTCTATTATGATTGTTTCTTTACATGCATCTTGAAGAGTATGTGGGTTCCTAAATCTAATCTCATAATCACTTTTTCTTTCAAAGGCATCCATGTAGAATACCAAACATATTTCATCAGCAGGATTCATGTGATGAGGAACTTTATTTAGCAATTTATTAAACCTTTTATTGAAATTTTGCACTGACTCATTATACCCCTTCTTTACACTTGTTAATTCATGTAAAGAAAATGAAGGGTCAATGTTGTCTCCATACTCTTCTAATAAGATTTTATTGAATTCCACCCAATGACCAATTGATGTATCTGGCAACCCCTTGTACCATTACCTAGTATCATCCATCAAAGACTGCACAAACAACTTCATGTAGAGATATTCATGTGGAACATCATGGTTCTACATTGTATTTTCAAATGCTCTTATATGATTCTCTCCAGTCTCATCATTATTTCCTCCAAACTTAGGATTGACATTCTTACACTCATTGAGTATATCATGAGGGGCTTCTTCTATCCTTGAGAAATCCAAATGCCTATATCTGTCTATATGCATGGGGCCTCTCATGAAATCTTTTTGATCTAGTTGGTATTTTTTCTTGTGTTTTTAGGGATGTAATGGTACTAGTTTTGGTATGTGTTGTCCTGATAATGATAGGGTGGTGCTTGTGGGTTGTAAGGAGGGTAGTTTGACTGGTGAAGTGGATAACCAAATGGTTCATATTGACTTGTCTGAGAATTATTTCTTTGTTGGAAATGATTATTAATAAAAGATAGGGGGTAATTCAATCTTCCTCCATGGTTATATCCCTCATATAAATAATTATTATGTAATTTATCTATATTTTTATTTATTCATGTTTGAACCCCCTTGATTATCTTCTCTTGGTATGTCCTTATGACTTCTCCCATCTTGATTAGTTCTTTTAGAATTTTTCTCAGTGGTAGCATAACTAGCTATATTTATCTAGTTTATTATATTCATTGTTTCTTGGGACAATCCACTATTTTTTGCCATTACCTTTAACTTCCCCATAGTAGCCAAGAGGTCATGTAGCTGATTTTGGAACTGTTGTTTAGTTTTCACCTTTTGCGCTTCCTGATCATATCTAGACACCATCTGAATTTCTGCTTGATATTTTAGGGGAGCTAAAACCAAGAGGTTTTCTTAATATGCCATTATTACGCATTTTTTCATTATAAACCTTATTCACATGAGTTAAATTCTTTTATTCTTCAAGTTGTTCCCTATTTATTGGGAAACCATCTTTGTCAATATAAAAGGCATACTTCCCCTCGCATCTATCATTTGATCTCCAGTCGAAATTCATTGTATCATTCTCAAGGATTGGTTCTTTTATTCTCCTTTTACTTTGTCTCTTTTTCTTTTGAATCAACTCTATATGTTCAATAGGGTGTCCTTGTCTTAATGATCTTCTACCAAACATAAAAGGTTTTGGCCTAAATAATCTCAAACTTAGGTGTCTTTGATTAGTTCTCTCAGATTCAAAAATCACTTTGTTTTTACTCATACACCAATTTTATATATCAAAGGAATGTAACATATTGAACAACATAAATAAACTAGTGTAGTTTATGTAACCTACTTGATTATTCACTGGCCTAAAATGTGCTTATCTGCAAATGCTTCACCTATCTTTTCCTGGTTACCTCTAAATTCTGCTTCTAGATACTCACAACAAGAAAATCTATTTTCCCACAATCTGGTACATAAAGAACTTCCATATGTGTGCTACTTCAACGATCATTAATGATTTGATTTCAAATCTCCTTGTCGATGTAACCTTTGTCAGCACTCTGTTATTCGCGACAACGCATTTCCTTTTCCCGGTTTCGATGGATTTCTTACTTATTTCTTCGATATCATTTTCTATATTACATAAAAACATCGATGAATCATCCTCTTGTTATGCCATAGGAGTTTCCATTTTGGAAAGCCCCGGCCTATTTTTTTCATCCAACGGTGCTAGCTGCTGGAAATGGCAATGACTGCCATTGAAACAATCCTAGGTGTCTGTCGAAATGCATCAGATTTAATGCCACTTTACACGTGTAAATAATCTTCATCGTCAAATTTCCCTTCATCATATTATATGTTGTATCGTCGTCCCTTTGTTTTCTTGTCGTCCTCTCACGCGCAGGAAGTTTCATTGGCAATGCTTTCTCGTGAAGAACCAAAATAGATAGCATTTTTCATTTCTCCCATCGCTGTCTTTCCTTGGTAGAGGATATTTTATCTATAGAAGGGGATATTGGTGACAGGTGGTGGAAATATTGACATGTTCAGTCAACAGTCTGAATATCCTAATTCGTTGAATGGTAATCTTCCTTGCATCCATTCCGTTATGTCAATTATATTCCAGCACAAGAAGACTGTTTGCTATGAGAGCCTATGGACGGAACTGGAAGTGAATGGTTGCCATTAATCAGAAATATGCCATTGTTCCCTTGTAGCGGTTGGGTTTCCCTTTAATGGGCTTTGACTAAGAGTGCGATATTGTTAGAAGTGCTGCATTCTGCAAGTTATGGGTTAGAAAGAAAAAAATATCTCTTCTGCCTACTATAATGATTCTATAATTCTGAATTAATAACAGATTTCTTCTATTTAGTCCAATTGATATATAATCTATGAAAGGCTCATCTATTGTGAAACTGTTTCAAGCAATCTACACAAATGAGACTGGCAAAACTGGTGTGAATCATGTATATGAACCATCATATTATAAACAACTATGTGTAATCTGTTTGACAAAATGATTAAGGATGAAAAAAGAAACTAACAGTGAAAACTGAGCTTACAAGTCGGTGAGGGTTATTACAAATTTACAAGTACCATCTCCCACGTAGGTTGTACAAATCCTACCAAGGCTAAAATTTATTAATATAAACAAACTTGTTAATGATAAAAGTTATATAATCTCCTTTTCAATAATTGATATTAATTTACTGGACTTAAATTTAGATTAAATTAAATTAAATTAAATATTATTAACAAAATAAATATAATAACAAATAAGCCACAATGGGCACATGATACGGGTCATCCTAAAGCACAGTAACGATGGGTTGCAAGTGTTGATTCAAAACCTGAAAGCATTATATGCTTATCTAGAAAGAATCCTACTGGAAAATACCACAATTAACATAGAAGAAAAGGCTAGCAGCTCAGGCCCTGGTTCTAGAACACGAAGTGGAATAAAAAGAAAAGTCCCTGAGATCCCGAAAGAGATGCTGGAGCTGAAGGAGTCCATTGAAAAAATGGAAGAGATGCAGAAGGAGGCTAAGGAAGCCTACCAGAAAATGCTGTAATGTTTCTTCTTTTGGTCTGGAAACTTTGCTGGGAATTGTGCGAGCCACTGTGCTAGAAGTTGTATTGGAAACTGTGCTTCCCTTTGGCAGTTTTTGTTATTTCCTATTTTAGGTCTATGTTGTCTCTTTGGGTCCTTCTTTTTGTTTGATGCAGGCTTTCTATGTTTTTATGTGCCTTTGATGCCTATCTCTAGTTGCTTTTTGTAAAAGGTTTCGGGGTCCTTTCAAAACCTGTTTTTACCTTAATCAAAAACAAAATTAATATAATAAAATTAATATTATTATTAATTTTTTTTTAAAAATAAAATTATATTTCAATCTAATTATTTATTAACTTATGAGCTTCTACAAAATATTAAATTAAAAATTTGTCTTTAAAATTATTTTTTATATATTATTCTTGTACAAAATTATTTTATAATAAAATATAATATAACATATAAATTAAAATATATATTTTTATTTTAAATAAAAAGGTAATGAAATTTATTTTTTCTTGTAATCTTTTATAATAATTTATATAAATAAAAAAGTGTCTATAAATTTAATTTCAATGTATTATATTGTAGAAAAACTAATATTATGTAATAAGCAACATATAAATAAATAGATAAATGTTAACTATTTTATAATCTAAAATCAATTTATAAAATCAATTAGTAATTGAAACTACAAAATAAAACTAATTAATATTTTTAAACTAATTTAATTATCTAATATAAGTTAATATTACTTTAAAATATTATTATATGTAATCTTGCCTAGGGTGACACTTAGTTTTTTTCTTTTAATGCTTGCGTGATATGTAAAACAATGTATTCTTAGTAGGATGTTGAATGTCTCGAAGTCAATCTTAGTGAAATTTGTTTCTCACAAAACTTCAACCACAATACTTCCCATAAAGAGTGAAATTTTTGAACAAGTGCCAAGGAAATGAAATGGTTTAAAAAAGCTATGAAATATCCAGCCTTAGAAATGAAATTATCTATTTTAATCATGTTATGTACACATTCATCATATGTAAACATTTGCTCTTTCATACTATTGTGAGATGAATAGTTAAATTGAAGCAAAAATTGGAGTCTTAAATAATGAACTTGTATATATTTTAATATGATCTTAATATATGAAATAGTGTTATTAATCAATTCTTTGCTAGTATTGACCAATTTTTACAAATATGGCGCACTATATAGAAAATAACAACTTCTGCGTTATGTTTGATTTGGAAAAAAGGTTGGAAATTTGATTTTAAACCTGCCCCTTATTCATACATGTCTAAAGATAGTTCAACCAACCTATTGTACCCCTGTGTTGGCCTAGTGGTGGAGAACTTGTACTCTTGAAAGGGAGGTCACAAGTTCAAATAGCACTCTTAACTGTACAAAAAGGGGGAGATATATAGGCATAGAGAGTGATAGAGAGATGACAAGATAGAGATACATATAGAGGGAGAGATGGGAGAAGAAATATAAAGATGTAAAGATTAAAAGGTATAGGGAGGGGGTGATGGAGAGAGATGGTTGGATAGAGATATAGATGAATATATATATATATATATATATATATATATATATATATATAGAGAGAGAGAGAGAGAGAGAGAGAGAGAGAGAGAGAGAGAGAGAGAGAGAGGATGTAAATATATAAAAAATAGAGAATGAGAGAGGGAGAAACATAAAGATAAAGATATAAGTAGATATAAATAGAGAGAGGTAGAAAGGGGGAGATATGTAGGCATAGAGAATTATAGAGAGATGACAAGATAGAGATACATATAAAGGGAGAGATGAGAGAAGAAATATACAGATTCAAAGATTAAAAGGTATAGGAAGGGGGTGATGGAGAGAGATGGTTGGAAAGAGATATAGATGAATATAAAGTGGGAGGATGGGAAAAAAAAGATAGAGAATTAGAGATGGATCAAGAGGTAAAGATAGAAAGAGATCTAGGGAGATACAAAGGAGACATAGAGAGGGAGAGATAGAGAGGAAAGTTTATAAAGATATATTGATACCAAGATAAGGAGATCTATAGAGAATAAGGAGTGGCAAACAAAGGGACAAATACTTAAATGACCTTTCCATAACTCTACGACGTTCCCATTGCACACTAAGGTGTGATTGCTAGTTATATCGACATGAGATTTTTATGTGTCTTCAATCAAATAATCAACCATCTCTTTGAAAAATTTCCTTTCCATATAACAATCACTGTGGAGCTATCAGGTTCCTTTGTCTTATCGATCCATATGTCTCATTGATAAGAATCTTTGATGGAATGAACATACCTTATACCGATGCCTTTCTCATTGATAAAATCCTTCTTTCCCTAAGTGCGTGGAATGCTTTATCAATTCCTCTGTTTACTCGATATGATTTTTTTTGATGGAACAATCAGTTCACTTCTTCGAAATAGAGTCTTTTTGATGAAAGAATTTATTTCATATAAACCCTTTTTTATTTTCTAGATGTTGTGTGTTTCTTCAATGGAGTTTTTTCTTTCGATGAAACCCTCTATTATTTTCACTGATACATTCTTTTTATTTTTTTAAACTATGCATTCGATAAAACCTCACACAAAATTAATCGATATAGTCTCTTTTGGTAAAACCCTTCGTTTTTTAATAAGCCTTTTAATCTTTATTAGAATTATATTGTCCCATCAATATATTATTTTTGGTGGATCTCTGTGGTCATTTCATCGAAATGAGGTTTCGATGAAATAATGGTTTCTAAAATCACCTCAGTCTATTCTCAACACCCATCCTCTCATTGATAAATTTATTTATGATAAAAGTTGTACCTTTCCCCATCGATAGATGTCTTTATGTATACATTGCCTTGTTAGAGATCTTTTCAATGAAACTTCTTCTTTCAACAAAACATATTGAACTTACTAAATTATCCTTTGGTTTCACCACAAAATAACATTTTTGGTAAAACATGCACAAGTCTTCATCAACAAGGGATCCTTTTGAGAGAGTTACCATCGATGTAACTTTCATTCATGTTCTATCGATAATTTAGGTTTTGATGAAACTTCTTCTTTTGATGTAACCCTTTCCAGCTTAGTAGACATCATAGCTCCATCAAAATCCAAGATTTTTGATAAAAATGCACATGGTTTTATTTGATGCTACTCCTTTTGTTGTAATATGACAGTTCGGTGCACTTCCTTACTGCTTAACCAATAGCTAGACTTGTTCAATAATCATTGATGCTATAAAAAAAAAATTCTTTCTTGAAATGATGACTATTTTGCTTCTTCTATTTGGATTGATTTTGGTCATATACAAAATTATTTGTTAGAAACTTTGTTTGAATTTAAATTTTGGTGCCAAGTGCATGTGATTTCCTTAAAAATAAATTACACTAAGTAGCTTAGGGAAAAATGTGTAGATTTTGAAGGTGAATATGGAGGGTGGGGATTTAGGCCATCGCTCACACATGGGTAGTGATTATTTTAAGAAAACTTTAGTAGCTTCAACCTATTTAAGGATCAAATACAAAATCTTGGTGATGCCATGTGAAGGTGATTACATGAAATAGCTACATAAGACATGTTAGTGTTATTTTACCCTTAGAGAACACCAAAATATGCCCAAAATTGTAAGGTTGCAACACATTTCATGATAATACTTTTTTTCTTATTTGAGTAACATTTATTTATCATCTTCAACATGTTTTGACAATTCTAACTATGATATATTTAGGAATTTTAATTTAAAGAAGTTAATATGAAGCTAGAAACTTTATTTAATATTAGTTGAATTGTTAACTCCTCTGACATGTGTTGGATTAATCTAAGTCAAACTCAAGATAATCAAGTCATCAATCTGCATATAATTTATTTTTATTTATGATTTCATCATATTCATATGATCAGTAATATGGAATTTTATATAATGGCTCAATTTGATTGCGTTAAGGTCATGAGTATTCCTATTTGCATTTGATATAAATGCTTTCATAGTTTTGAAGTTCACTTGAGTAGTCAAGCTGAAAATTTGATTTCAAATACCTGACATATATGCAACAGTTTGAATATCATTCGCAAGGTATAAATGTTATACACATCTTCATGTTTATATAAGCATCTTTTTCAATACATGGTTAGTGAAAATAAAAAGAGAGGGATTGAATCCCATCACCATGGTATTAAAAAATATGAGTCAATTTATGTGACTAAGGACACATTGTTTTGAGCTTAATATTTATTAAGCATTCCCATTGAAATACATTTTATGGGAATAGGGAAAAGTGACACCTTATGACATAATTCATATTTGATGTGGAAGAACAAAGTTTTTTTTTTGAAGTATCATTCAAAACATGTCATTTTTGTTATTGTCTAAGCTCATTTTTGAAACCCTCGAGCTAGAGCACAATCGTGAAAAAGAAGTGTCTACTACTTTTGATGGTTGAATCTTGGATCAGTAACTAAGGAATGATAGTCAGAAGATAGTATGAGATAGTTGTATGATGGAAAAGACAGTTGGTTTTACTTAATGCATCAGTTACATGTGCTTTTGTTGTTTTCTCTCATTTAATCTTTGTATTTGTTAGTGTTAAGGTGTTTGTTAATTCAATCTCATTAATATTAGTGGGTTTTCTTTATGTCAAAACCATTTTGTTTACTTAGAGATTGTTATTTGTAATTTATGAAGATGTCTCTATTTAAGGGCATGATATTTGGTGTTTTTTTGTGTATCAGTTACTTTGCCAAATATGTGTTAAGATTTGTCAAACCCTAGTATAGGTTTCTGCAATAGATAGCAGTTTTGTGTTAAGTTTTGAATTAGTTTTACCCTTTATTTTTGACATGAGATAAATAATGTAAACCCCCTCTATTCTATTATGAGATAAATATTTTGGTCACTTGAATATATGTCATTGTGTTATGTGGAGTTCAGGGATTAGTATTTGATCCAAGTATAAGTAACATTGGTTGTTTATCTTGTTCCATGTTTAATAACTTAACATTGATTCAAGTATAGGTTTTCATGTGGTTTTGAAGCTTAACAAAGTGTTCATAATTCTATTTTTTTATTCAATTTGGTTGATCATCAACCGATTACTATGATTTTTTATAGAAAGAATCAGTTTTTGCTAAAAGATTATATCATTTTTAAGACATTTCAAAGGCAAGATTTCTTTTGGTATTTAGTTACAGTGATAATTCTTATTCAGTTTGAAAATGAAAAACATTATAAGTATTTCATATCGAGCATGTACAGATGCAGAGAGTGTATTGTGTATGAAAAGAAAATAGCTTTTGTAGTTAGATATATATGTCTTGATGTAAACTGAAATTATAGCAGCATATTGAAAAGGATAGAGAGATGTATTTAGAATCCATATGATATATTACAATGTATAAATTTCAATTATGCAAAATAGTATACTGTATAAGATTCTAAGATCCATGTTGTACATATGATCCTGAGTCTTAAGTGATGTGATACCAGAATATGTTAATGAAAGAAAAAAGATAGTACTCTATTTTTAATTGTAAAGAAATTAGGAAAGTTAGTGTGATAGCCAGTGAGGAATATTGTCAGTGAGTCAACCAGTTAGTGAGGCATTGTAAACAATATATTTTATATACGTCATTGAGGCATTTTCAAGTGGTTTTATTCCCCATGTGTTTTTCCACTTGGGAAAATTTCTTGTGTCATAGCCTTGTGTATATTTAATTGTATTACTATTCATTATACTTTTGTTTCATATCGCATAAACAAGTCAAATTTTAAAAAGTATTTAAAAAGGAAAATTATGCATGAAAACTGATTCACCCCCCCCCCCGGCCTCAGTGTTCATTATACTCCAACAAATGGTATCAGAACCAAACCCTTATATTTTAAAATCCAAATGTCTTAGGGGATTCCTAGTCATGGAGTACTTTTCATGACTAAGTGCAAAAGAAATATAAGTCAAAAGAAAAACACTATTATCAAGTTTCAGTGAAGTCTTGTCTCAAGAAAAGACATTCCCAGTTGATTCTATAGGTGTTAATAAGAAAAATCCTGTAGACAAGAAGATGTCTAATATAGAACTTGATTTCATAGTAAATATGAATGAATTAGATGTGGAAGAATGTCTTAGTGACCCTGAGGGAATAACTGATCTTAAAGGTGAATTGTGTGTTACTTTAGATGTAATCAAGAAACTTAGAAAGGAGAATAAGATATTAGAAGACCAACTTCAACGAGAAAAGAATTCCAAGAACAACGTTCTTTCAGATCTTGCAAAAGTTTCTTTTGATCTTGAAGAGTTTGAAAAACTTTTTATCTATCTAAAGACAAAGATAGAAGAAGCAAAAAAAGTTAGTTGACTTTGCAAAATCTGATTTAGAAATAAAAAGAGGCAGAAGGTCAAAAACTTGAAGGAGAAGTGGCTATTTTAAAGAAAGAACTTGAAAATCACAAGATTCAGATAGAAAAAACTAAGAAGTTTGAGAGAAGTATAAATACAGTAGATAATATTATATGTAATAAAAAAATTCCAATGATCCTATAGGTCTAGGATATGTGAAAGGAAAAACTTATTCAAGTGAAAAGGTGTCAGAAAATGAAATAGTTTTTGTATCTGCTAATGGGAAAGGACAAAATTTTAAGGTTAGGAACACTCCAAGGAAGATAATTTATTTAAGCAACTCTTTTTTTGCCCTCAAGATAGAAGACAAGGTTACTGATAACAGACAATGATACTCAATGAGGTATAACTATTTTAAATTTCATGGTTATTGTTATACTACTCATATTTATTTACATAGAGAAAGTAATTGTAGAATTCATACAAGAAATATTTTTTGATGAACCAATGATGAAAATTCTTATAAGCTATCAAATTAGAAAAATGGTATTATGTGTTATAACTGTAATAAAGTTGGTCACATTTCAAGAGATTGTTGGGTATCTATAAAATATGATTTTGGATGGAACAAGAATAAAATTTCATGGAGATAGTCAAATAAAAATCATAATATCATATGCTTTAAATGTAATGGTTTTGGGAATAAAGCACATTTTTTCATAAATGGTTCTGTGAAATCATCAAAAGATAATAGAAAAATGAAAATGGTGTGGAGAAGAAAATGTAATGCTCTGCTAGGGAACCCAAGAGGACAACATAATAAACTAGAATTAAGGCAAATATTATATTTTTTTAAACATAGAATGTACCTAACATTACATATGAAACTGCATGATACAAGGATCACAACCAAAATACATTTAATTATATGAAAACATAAATGTTGAAGATCAATTTGATAACAAGGTCCTCTTAGGTTCCCTAGCGTCGCTACTAGCAATGCATAATACACAAGACTGATACAATAAGACCACCATGAAACTATGAACATGCTTACAATATGAATGAATTAATTTTTACAATTAAACTAGATAAAAAACAATCATATGAAAAATTAAGGTCAAACATCTTAATCCACTTCTTCTATTACATGACAAGCAATCAGAGATACATGATGTTACATTTACAACTTACAAGTAATTACTGATCCATATTCAGATATACATTATACATTTGTATCCTCAGAGGGATTACAATATAACATTAATATGATGACATTGTCATGATACATGAACATGTAGCTGCATAATAAGATACCATGAATCATAAAAATCATCTGGCCGCATGAGAAAAATACTGTAGAGAAGAAGATGCAAGTCCATCCCAGCTCTCGATCACACTCAGGAAAAATACTCAATGGGTAAAATATTTCTTCCCCAACCATGTGGGACCCTAAGGCCCACTCCCCCGAGATAGGAGATATCACAAGGCCCTGCACCACAAAAACAAGAACAAGAAAGGCAACAACAAAGAAACATCCAATCCAGGGAGTAACATAGGAATCCACAAGGGTATACAACAAGATAATATAAGATAATCAAAATGAACATCCTATACCAGAGGAAAATCTAAAAAATACATGAGGGACTCCTAGGACACATAATGAAGGGTGTCATCACACATCTCCCACTCTTGGGCCGCCCTGACAGTCTCTCTTGATCCGAACCCAAGGTGGAGCTCATGTGGAGTCAACTACCTCTCATGTGGACAAGGTGTTGACCTGCCAGATCAACGTCCCATGGACGACTAGACCTTCTTCATCCCATCCTCATCTATACACAAACTTGAGGCTATGAGAGAGGCAATTATCTTTTTAGTGTGAATCCCAAACCCAGATCATTAATTAAGTTATCACTTGATTAAGACTAGACAGTGGGTTACCCTGGAATAACCACTTTGGACCTCGCCCCACATTGCGAGCCACCCTCCACACTATGCTCCTAGAAAACCCTCATATTATCCAAACTAAAAATAAGAAGAATTAACCAAGCAAATAATCTCAAGTGAAGCCACATAAAATCCTCATAATCAAGGAGGCCAAATAAGTAGAGTTTGGAGCATAAACTCAAAATCAACAATAGGATCCACAATACCAACACAACAAAGAGGACATCAAAATCATATACCCATATAATGAGAATCACACATGAACTCTCCAGGTCCCAAACCACAACCATAATTCCATATAAAAACATAGCTCATGTAAAAGTCCTCTTTTGGATCTGTTACACTAAAATTAGATACATAATATCTCCATGATCTATCAAATCCACAACTACGCTCCAAATACACTATTAGACCATCATACAATTAAATATGGTCACCAAATAACATAAAATGTCAAGAGAACCACACTTAGTGAGAAACCAACATTAAACTGATTTCAACAATGAGGTGTTGAGAAAGATAAAAAAGACTCTCATGCTACCTCAATTATGCACTTAGGCCCAAGTCATACATATAAGCAAACATCAAATTGATATATGGAAGTATACAAAATAAAAATCACAACATCCCTAGTCTCTGGTACACATAAGGAAAACTCGCCCTCTAGGTCCTTAAAAAAATCACTTCTTACAATAGCATATCAATGTACACAATATGAATATCAACATCAAATCTAAGTTACATTTTAACATCTTATACTCATACAAAATAGTCACCTCGTGGTTTTGAAAACTAAAAAAACTCCTTGATTCAACAACTACACTATGACACTAATATATATCAACAAACATTCCATGTAAGAGAAATATCAAGTCAAATAAAAAAAATCCATAAGAATAATAGTCCAAGTGAGAAGAGGAATCATTGTGATATGATAGACAAAGACTATATAAAACATTCTAAACTATGAAGAGAGAACCCCTCCCTAAACATAACCTTAGTTCCTAAATAAAAGAGCAATACTATCCAATGTAATAAATATGTACAACAAGTAAGTTTACCTCAACAAACTAATATTTATTATCATTAATAAACTAAAAATGAAATTTAACTTTTATCCAAGCAGACATAATTTCCTAACGAACATTGAGGTATAATTTCCTAAGGAATACATTTTCTAACTATTATTATTAACTATACACATACATTAAATGAATAGAATCAATACCATTTGATGAATAATATGAAAGACATTTTATACAACTTAGATAAGCTTCTTCACTAGGTATATCAAGTCTCGTACTTAACAAATTAAACCTTTGACATGTATACCAACCAGAGTAATAACATTTTGACTTAAAATTTACACAATAACATTTCTAGCCAATAGATTAAAACATCAAATACATATGACATAATCTTAATGACTAAATTGTTGTGAGTAATATAGAAGTAGTTAGTTAGTCAAATTTAATAATATATTTTAGATCTAATTATTGAATATAATTCTAAGTACAATAGTCTATATACTATTAATTCCTAATTTCATAGACACTTTAACTCAAATACTAGATACCTTAAACAATTAACTAAATGGAAATTAAATAGACCAAGTTAGTAATGGTATAAAAATTTTATATAAAATTTACCCCCAACGGTCTAATTAGGATTTCAATCTGGTGCAATATTTAGCTACAATCATACTAAAATAACCTCTAGAAAACGCTTGCACTAAGAAAATTATCCCAAGGGAACACTTAAAGATAATATGGATAATTTTTTTACTAACAAACTTACCAAAACAATATTAACTAGTTCAATAGACTAAATTCATTGATCCTAGTTGAAACTATTCTAATAAAATTTATCACAAATAAAATTTATTTAATAATAATTTCTAACTAAATTTATCGACATTATTGATAATTTACTTTGCTATCTTAAATCAACCAATACTAATATTAATTAAACTAAAAACCACTAAATAATAACAATGATTACTAGTTAATTAGATTCTTTAACTAATAATTATCTTATCTTCATCTCAAAATATGACTCCTAACTTAGTAGATGATGACTCCTAACTTAGTAGATGTAGAAACAAATAAGTTAACATGATATATTTCATGTTACAAAAAAATAAAAAAATAAAAAAAAAACAAACTAAAAATTTTGAGCCTAATCCAAACCAGGCTAATTTTGATATGCATAGAATCTTCCTTTTTGAAAAGTACTTCAAATCTAATTTGTCTATCATTACTAATGGAATATATTCCGTTATTCTAAACCTAGAAGAAGTCAAGAAAGGATTTCCAAAAGTAAGGATTATTTTAACCAAAAGGAAATGATTAAATATAAATATGGTAAGGAGTGTGAAAGGGATTAGATTAATGAGAGGGTATGATTATTATTATGATTATGATTATGATTATGATTATTGATTATATGTGGATACACGATTTACCATGAATACATGGAATCAATTTGAAGACAATTATAGTGCTTTTTGTATGCAACTCCTGAAATGTCTCTAGAAGCCAATGCCAAAATGCTGACTCCCCTAAGCAAAAAAAATAAATCATTAATTATGCCCCAAATAGGATCATTTTTATTGTAGCAATTACATAGGCTGTTCAAGTAACGTCTCCAAAATTATCAAGAAAAAGTGGAACACGAACCGGTGGAGTCAACACATAACTACCTAATAGTATATTTCAAATATATGCCTCCTAGTAATTAACATAAACTATTATGTCAAACAAATAATAGTATGTCTTATATGCCTCCTAGCAATATTTTCTTTGAAGTAGTGATATATAATTTATTCTTTATGACTATTCTTCTTCTCTTTGGAGTAGTGATATATAATTTATTCTTTATGACTATTATGACTATAAGTTTATTTAGTTTATCAATGTTTATTATTGATGTAACAGTGATATTGTAATATTCAACTTTTGCTTTAAGATGCAATGTAGTGTGATGAAATGCTTTGGGTGTTGCTTTGAACAACATTTTCATATTATTACTGCCAATGTATATTGCTATTGTTGACTTTTTGTTTTTTCCTTGAGCTCCCTAGTTTGGTCTGATAATTTCTTTGACATAGTTTATGTCAGAATAGGTATTCTTTAGTATTGGACTAATTTATTTGATCAATGTTTTCTATAATAGCCTCCAGGTTGATGTTTATCTCATTAGTGGTTGTATAATGATGATGCTACAAAATATTACTCATGTGAAATTGAGGATTCAGGGTGATCACTATTTTTATTTTAAGAAGTTTTTTTCTTAGTAGTGACCATGATATTATTGTTTTTAATGCTCCTTTGTTGACGTTGTCTATAGAATAAATATAAGTACTAGATTTCATGATATTAGCAAAATTATTATGTTTTCTTCACATGTTCTCTTGTTCAATACTTCCTCACTTTTGTAGCATATTGGTAAACATGATACAAAATATACAGGGTACATTCAAGGTTTCATGGTATGCGTGTTCATTTGGAGATGTAAGTCACTTGATGGTATGCCAAATGCACTAGTAACATTGTAATGGTTGAAAAGGTTATATCATAGAAATATCATGAGATTTGTGAGTTAAATGTCCAATGTTTTAAGACTCTGATAAAAGGTTTCTCATTCACATAATCAATGATGTATGTCAAGTTCTAAATGAATAAGAGGTATTTGGTGATAAATAACACAACGTTGGCAGAAAAAGAGGTTCTTTCACTTATGACTCTACATCATGAAGATATCTTGAGATTTCATTCCTATCTGTATATAACACTATTTTAGTGTTATTCTAATTTATTTGAATAAACTCAATAACATTGCTAAACCAAATATAAGATAAGTACACGTAGTATATGAAAAATTCTATTCGGTTACAATTGGAACTGTATTCTTATCCTTTATGATGAGCAAAGGTTTCATTGAAATATTTCATTAATAATCAGTAAATTAATCCAACTCTTAGAGCGAGGGGGAGTACTTTATGCTTATTTTCACCCCTCTTGGCAGTATTGGTATTCTTGACTCTAGTAATGTATGTATGATGCATACATATATTCTGAATATTTGTGTATCACATGGTCATTGTTGTTGCCATTTTGTGGTATTCTTAGTTTGGCATTATTGTCAAAAGGGGTATAAATATAATTATGAATTCAATACATCAAATTTAATTATGAATTTGGTTTGATAGATGATTCTTCTTTAGTTTGATTTTTTCAGTGATTGATTGTGACATGGATGTTTGGTACAGTTGGTGATTATGAAGTTGGATTATGAGTCATGATTCTTCTTCAATTGTTGTTTTTGTTTGTCATACTATCGATTATTCACTGAACATTGGTACATGATAGTTATTGGGTCTTTCGTATGATTATGAACATGACACATTGATTGATTATTCTTTAGTATGGATCAGGGTAGTTTTCTTTATGATAGTGACTTATACGCACCAATATGTTTATTGTTGATACTGATTTTTATTACATTGTATACATAGCATGATGATGGTATCCTAGTGAGCTTATGGATTATGGATCTTATTGAATGATATGATAGTTTGTGTATTCTTGTAGGGAAGATCATTTATTTATCAGTGTTATTGTGAAATCAAATGTTTTCAGGCATATGTTTCAGTTTGAACTCATTAGCAAATAAATCTATCTTGGTTTGACATCAATGCCAAAGAGGGAGTTTGTTAACCCCACTAGCATGTGTTGGAATCTATGTCAAACTCAAGATAATCAGGTGATCAATCTACATATAATTTTTTTTCATTTGTGATTTCATCATATTTATATGATCAGTAATATGGAATTTTATATGATGTCTCAAATTGACAGCATTAAGGTCACTAGTATTCCTATTTGTATTTGATATAAATGATTTCATTGTTGGAAATGAGTTGAGTAAATAAGAGGGGAGGAGTGAATCAGTTACCATAAAAACAAATCCAAGTCCCTTAGATGTCTTAAACAAATTTATCACTATTGCTCGGTTAAACAGATATTCTACTGTCACTCGGTTAACATAGCGAATCTTAAGATATTAACTGTGATTATCCTTAGTAATTAATTGCAGAAACATAAAACATAAATAATATGAAATGTCAATATATAGCACCAAGATTTAAAGTGGAAACCCAATATGGGAAAAACCACCAATTGCAACTAGTCACTGCTTTTCACTCTTTTGAAGTGAGCCATGTTAGGAGCCAACCCTGTTAAAGGTTACAATAACACACTGTTAGGTGTGACCCTGTTAGAGGATTTAATAACTCTGTAAGGGGTGGCCTTGTTAGAGGTCTTCAAACACTTCAATGTAGAAATGTCACCTTGTGAGAGGATTTACAAAAGACTGTTAAGTCTACTCTGTTAAGAGATTTAGATCACTGCTACAATTGTTAGAGAGTAACAATGGATTGACCTATTTTTAGAAGCAATTGTCTTTACTGATTCAGATCTCTACTCTAGATTTAATTACTTGATCCTCACTGATCTAATATTCTATTGCAGATTTGTGTGTTCTATCCTCAATCAGAATCCCATCTGATTTTGCCTCCACACTTCATGTCATAAAACACATATCTTGATTTCTTACTTACACACTATTCAATCCAAACTTGACCTTATATATATATATGATAAGCCTTGTCAAGTCGGCCTTAATAACCTTCCAAATAATCAATAAAACTTAATTTTTTTGGTTTCATATAACCAATTAACCATAAAATATAAACTCTTGTTAGTCAGCTGTCACTAAAAGCATAACTCGATTAATACTGAAATCCTTCAATGCCCAACCAAAACTATAATGCCTGAGTGAACTCAGTTAGAACTAAAAATCTTTGGTCTTCTTCAATTCCCGAGAGTGATTGACATGAACTTGTTAGAAATAGAAAATGTCCTATTCTCCCAAGAACACCTGCATGCAAGACTGTCACAAACTAGAAGCAAAGACAGAAGAGAGAAGAGAAACTATGGCGGCCAAAAAGCCAGAGACATGAAATCCATGTTGAAAGAAAAGAATTTCTATTAACAACAATAATGAATACAATCTCCTTAATGAAATGCAAAGAGGTGAGTCCTTATAAAAGGATACTGAAACCCTAAAGGGGAAAACCCTAAAGACTAAGAAGCTGCCTAAGTATAACTTAAGCATAGAGCATAATAGACTAATAATTAAATGATTTAATTATTAGCTATACTATGACTACTCTAACACCCCCCCTTAAGTGTAACTTAGGGAGAAGCAAAACAGCTAAAGACTAAAATATGCATGAAAACAAGATGCATGAAAACAAGATGCATGAAAGGAACTATGGGTCCTGAAAACTAGGCCTGATCAGGTACCCAAGTACAAGAAATAAACTAGATGAAGGAAACTAAGCCTTCAATCTAGGGAAAGTCTCAGAGAGAGAAACAAGAATGAGCAAGAAGCATCTCCGAAGCATGGAACTGTAAACTCTGTCAAAAGAAACTGCTAGAACCCCCACTGAAGTGCATGAACAGGTAGAGAAGACAATGTCTGAAGAGCTGATCAATCAAACCAGGAAGCAATAGAACCAGCAGGTGTACCCCCCCATAATGCTGAACAGGGAGAGGTGACAGGAACACTGAAATGCAATGCCAGAAAAATCTGCAGAAGAAAGAACCAGGAACACCAACAGTGCAACAGAAGCACAAATACAGGATAAAGAGCGGTGTCACCGACACATAGCATGGGCTAATGTCATGGAAGGTACACTCACTTGACAAAGGTGGATGCACCTAAAATGGCATAATCATCATAACCCCCATGACACTTTATAACAGAGTGCGAGTACAAAAATACACAAGGTGTAAAGATCCCAGAAATGCAGAAGTAGGCACTTTATCTCAGTGCGTTTACAGAACAAAGATGCAATAGTGGAGAAGCAACAAGCTCAGAAGTCAGAAAGAAGAGTGAGCCAAAAAATCAGAAGAGGAGATCCCAAGACCTATAGAACCCAAGCAATCTAACAGAGTGCAAAAACTGCCAAACTCAGAGGAGAGAAAACTTGGAGCAAAATCTGGAAAAAATACCCCTGCAAATGAATAGTTCACTAAACCAGCTTTTTGACGATATCTGGTTTGCCAAAAATAGAGTTTGGATGAGCCAGATATGACTCCCGGAAGGAAAAAAACAAACATCAGACTTCAATAGAAAAAAATACTAAAATGGTAGAACCCAAAACCCTAACTACCATCATCAAAAAGTGCTCGAAAAGAGCTTTCCGACGATATATGGAAGTCAGAAAAAGACCCCCGGATGCTCAAGATAGAGCGAAAACAGTCCTGGGGGGTCAAAAAGGCCTCAAAAACAGGCTTTAAGCCCCTGGGGCTGAAAAAATTTGGGCCCCTAGGTGCATGGCGCACGCAGGGGGCTGGGCCTAAGCCCCTGGTCGGGCATATGACCGACCGCTAGGCTTAAATGCCCGTGGGGGCTATCAAAAAACCCGCCACCGGCGGAGCGGTGACCGGGCGGAGGCCTGGTGGCGTGGAGGCGGGATCGGCGGGCCGGAGCGGCGGGGAAGGCCGAGTAGCAGGGGCCGCTGAGAGGTGTGCACCAGGGAGCAGAGTGGCATGGAGGCCGAGGGACGGTGGAGCGGGCCGCAGGGGCGGTGGAGCCTGAGGGGCGGTGGCAGAACTCGCAGGGCAGATGGAGGCGCTACCGGCGGTGGTCGAGCCCCGGTGGAGCGGTAGCGGCCTGGTGATGGCGCCTTTTAAAACACACTACGCGCACCCAAAAATATTTAAAAATGATTTTTTAAAAAAAAAATTCTCAAAAAACGTGCCCGTACGGCCCTAGAAGGCCAAAATTTTTCTCCCAGACGCTTCGGTGTCCAAATCGGACGTGCCTTATATGGATTCTGGGGTTTTTGGGCCTTTTGGATGCAACCGTGAGGTCAGTTTTGGTCCAAAGTGCTCCAAAAAACAAAGACCCCCCAGAACCAATGAAAAATACTAGAAAAATCTCTGAAACCCTCTGTGTCTGGTGCGCTTCAACAAAACATGAACAATGAGTAGCAAGCAAGGTCTGATACCATGTTAGAAATAGAAAATGTCCTATTCTCCCAAGAACACCTACATGTAAGACTGTCACAAACTAGAAGCAAAGACAGAAAAGAGAAGAGAAACTATGGCGGCCAAAAAACCAGAGACATGAAATCCATGTTGAAAGAAAAGAATTTCTATTAACAAAAATAATGAATACAATCTCTTTAATGAAATGAAAAGAGGTGAGTCCTTATAAAAGGATACCGAAACCCTAAAGGGGAAAACCCTAAAGACTAAGAAGCTGCCTAAGTATAACTTAAGCATAGAGCATAATAGACTAATAATTAAATGATTTAATTATTAGCTATACTATGACTACTCTAATAGAACTAACTATGCTCGGATAGGATTAGACATTTGTGTAAACATCACTATATTTGTGTAAACATCAATGACAACACACAATTGAATAATTGTTATAAAAAATCTCCCTCTTTAGCATTGATGGCAATACAACATGTCATAATACAAATAATTATAGAGGAACAAACATAAGAAAAAAAAATATTATTGTCCTTAGCTTCATTATGATTCTCATCCAAAAATTCACTATGTCTTCACAATCACTAAAATACAGATTTCTTCCTCTTACATTAATCTTTGTTTCTAATAAAGTTTCTCCCTCTGTCATCAATCTCTCCATCAGTAATCTTTATGACATCAGTAATCTCTCCCTCTTTGACAACCAATGCTAAAGACACCATCCAATACACATCCAATGAAGTTGTAATGTACATGTTTGTACTAATTCATATGCAATAAGCTCTGAATATCTGCATCAACATGTTAAGTCTGGTTTGTAGCTCGGTTGATACATCACTAAACTATGTTTTAGTGAGCCTCAGTTAGGGGAATCACCCCTAGCTTTCCTCTAAGATACAAAAATGCATCCTTAGGTAATGGTTTAGTGAATATGTCTACAATTTGTTCTTTAGTATTCACATATTACAATCTTACTTCCTTGTCCTAAACCAATTCTCTCAAGAAATGATACTTTATTGCAATATGTTTAGTCTTAGTATGCATCACAGGGCTCTTTGAAATGTTAATGGCACTGGTGTTGTCAGAGTAGATAATAAATGGTTCTTTGATTTCTTCCTTCATACTTAACAATATTTGTTTGAACCATATGATATTTGAACAATTTATTGCTGCCGCAACATACTTTGCCTCTGTTGTAGATTGAAAAATGCAGTTCTATTTCTTTCTTATCCAGGAGACTAATCTCTTTCCAAGAAATAATGCTCCACCACTTGTGCTCTTTCTTTCATCAACACTTCCTTCCCAATCAGCATTAGTAAAAGTATTCAAGTCAAAGCTTCCTCATTTCTTATACCATAATCCATAATCTTCAGTACCCTTAAGATATCTTAGAATCCTTTTGATAGCCATTAAGTGATTCTCTCTAGGATTAGCTGAAAACCTTGCAACAATACCGACTGCTAATGCAATATTAGGTCTAGTGTGAACAACATATTGAAGTTTACCAATCATAGATATGTAGGTAGTCTAATTTAACTCCTTTGAATCATCATCCTTAGATAACTTATGTCCAGTAGGCATAGGTGTTCCAACTAGTCTAGAGTCTTCCATCCTAAATTTCTTTAGTATCTCTTTGATGTATTTAGACTGGGTAATGTAGATACCATCCTTCATCTGATAAACTTGTAAACCAGAAAAGAATTTGATTTCACCAAACATAGACATCTCAAATTCCTTACTCATAGCTTCAAAGAATGTTTTGCATAAATCATCATAACCAGTAAGTAGTATATCTGTACACCTCCTTTGATCGTGATCTGTGGTTCCAAAGCTTTCCAAAGGCAAGGTTTAGTAGCAAAGGTTTCACCAATGATATAAATCAAGTACACAATAACTGCTAAAATGAATAACCTGAAACGTAATCAATAAAATGTATAAGTAAGAGAAAAGAAAACAAATAAATGAAAACCCCATGATGCTTGAAGCTTCTATTGTTTCTCTCTACTCCTTCTGAAATGCTATTCTTGATGCTCAGTATTGACAGGGCAGTGTCTATGACTTGAGAAGCGTTGAGAATTTGCTAATTGAAATGAGTGTGTGATCGCAAGATGACTTGAATGCTAGAACCAAATTGACATAGTAATGGCGAACCAAACTGACATAGTAATGGTGCACAAGAGCTTGAAATTCTGGATCCTTCAAATGGTTATGAAGGGTTTATTATATAGGAATAAGTGATGATATGAACGGTTGAGATCAATCCCAGAGATAGGGAGATGAATGGTTGAGATTAAAAGGAAATGGAGAAGCCATCAGTAAACTCCACCTCTTCATTTGGTAAAGAGGAGATAGAGTTTGGTTGACTGAAGAGTTAATGGTGAGTTACCTTTTTGAACTAAAGAGGTGGGTGAAGTTACCCATGTGGACTGGAGAGATGGGTG
>MU225864.1:1729894-1753989 GCA_018584345.1 Thuja plicata | reverse complement strand
ATTTGTTGAAAAAGTGAATCACTATATGATGATGATGAATGCATTCCTATGTTAGTTATGATGTTATTGATGATGGATTCATTGATTATATGATCTACTATGCACATGTTTTGGATTTTTCTTATGCGATAAATGAATGCAATCTACCATGCACAAAATTTTTGGGTAATGCATGTGTTAGTTAGAAGGAAGTTAGTTTGGAATGTAATCTCTGGGATTGATTGATAGATAAGGAATGATAGAAAGGAAATTTTTGGTTTTTTGATAGATATGATTTGATAGAAAGGATGAGTGTCCCAAGTCGATGCCCCTATTTCCAATATTTGTCATCATTGCATCTTTTTTTTTGTATTTTCTAAAATTCTGAAGAGTGTTGAATGATCCAGACCACATACCACCTGGATACCGCCATGACCTCTTGATAGCAAGAGTAGAGAAATTGAATAGAAAGAGAACCTAGTGCACCCAAATATTGACCATCCGGGTTCAACTATGTTCCCTGTTTGAAAAGAAAGAGAGCCAAAAGCACCCAGATATTGACCATCTAGATACCGCTTGTCCTCTAAATTAATCTAAAACAAAGAAACCAAGATAGAACTCCTATGCACCCAGAGTCCATCTGGATAACACTACGAGCTCTTGATTTCTAAAAGGGAAATCCAAGAAAACAAGATAGAACTCCTACACCCCTAGAGTCCATCTGGATAGCATTGTGAGCTCTTGTTTGCAACATAAAGGGAAAGACCATAGAAACTAAGATAGAACTCCAAAGAAACTCAGAGTCCATCTAAATGGTGTTGCGAGCTCTTGATTCTATAAACCAAACAAGAAAAATAAAAAAGAAGGAATGTCCAATTCTTTCCTAGGGTTACGCTAAGATCATGGAATTGTGTGGCTGCCAGATAAGTAGCAGCGCCTACCGCATTTATCCTAAATCATCATGGCCCTGAAATCAAAGTGAACATTCAACATACAAGAATCAAAGAAAATAAGTAATGATCTATCATAGCTACTCTCCTCACACGATGGATCCTAGAGTAGCATAAGAACATAACCGTAAAATATAGACTGACATCTGACTGACTTGGCTGACCTAGTCAACATTTTTGGATGATTCCTTGATGCAATTGGATTCTCTTGATTGGCTCGACTCTTTGGATAGGCTTAATTTTCTTGATTGCTTGAGTGTGTGTGGTTTCTGTAATAGATTACTCATATAAGACTGACCTGTCTGGTTTGAGCATACCCATCACTATGTAAGATGATTGATATGATTGATTGATTTATTGTGATCGTGTTGGCAGCTAATCAAGCTGTGTCAGATGGGCCCAATGTTGATTTGCAAAGCTAATGATTATGACAATTGATAGATTGATTTGATCATTTTGGCAGCTAATCAAGCTGTGTCAGATGGGCACAATGCTGATTCGCAAAGCTCATGATTGTGACAATTGATAGATTGGCTTGGTTTCCAGTTGCTTGCTGATTGATCTGATAGATTGATAAAGTTGTGTCAGATGAGCCCAATTCTGATTCACAAAACTCATGATTGTGATATTGATTAATTGGGCATGATCACCCTTTGCTCTCTTGATAATCGAGTTGGTTTTATTGCTTGGGATTTTGCAATTTTTTTGAATGTTTTTGATGAAGATTGATTTTCTCTTGATTTTTGATCTTTTTAGGATTGTTTTTGATGAGTTTTCCAATTTTTTGAATTTTTTCAAGACATTTTGAATCACTTCCTAGTCTGGTGGACCAGAATTAACCATGGGTAAGTGCTTGGTGCTTAGAGGGGAGTGTGCTTCTGGATACAACTTTTGATAGTCAGTCTTGCATTTGAAATCTGCTCAAGCTTTTGGAGTTCATTGATGGTGAAGCTAGATTTGAACACTTGGCACCTATTTGCTAGGTTTTCACCAAGGTACCTACTCAATAGTGCTTGATTTCTAGGTTTTCACTGAAAGAGCGATTTTGTTTCTCTTTAATTTTCTTCTTTTTTGATTTTTGTGTTGTAGCCAAGGCACCTGATTGCCAAGTTTTCACGAAGGTAACATTTTGTATTTTTTGATTTTTTTGGTATTTTCTAGATATGTAGATAGGTGCCTTAACCATAAAGACCTCAAGGGTAGAACCTCTTGAGGTGTGTTCTATTGATGTATTCAGGGAGCTAATCTCCTTCTGGTGTTGCTAGGATGAATGCCCCACTCTAAGTAGAGTTAACAATGAAAAATGGTCCTAGCCAGTTAGGCTCAAACTTTCCAGGTTTGACTCATTCTGCTTGATTCTTCTAATTTTCCATGAGGACAAGGTATCCTACCTCAAATTTTCATGGCTTCACCTTCTTGTGATATTTCTTCTAAGGCAATTCTGATAGCCTTGTAAGTGGTCGAAGGTATGCTGTCTTCTTTCATCTAGTAACTCTAGTTCACCGAGCCTTGCTACTCTATAGTCTTCATCTGTGATCAGGTTCTTCAATGATATCCTTAGGGATGGAATTTCCACTTCAAAGGGTAATACCACCTTTGATCCATAGACTAGGGAGAAAGGAGTGGCTCCTGTAGGTGTTCTCACACTAGTTCTCTATGCCCATAATGCGGAGCTAAGTTGTAAATGCCAATCTCGCCCTGATTCATTCACTATTTTCTTCAAGATTTTCAAGATTGTCTCATTTGTAGCTTCGGCTTGGCCGTTCCCTTGAGGGTAATAAAAGGAAGAGAACCCTTGTTTGATATGGAACTATTCGCATAGCTCTTCAGCATCTTTGTTCTGGAAAAGTGTACCATGATCTGTCAGGATTGTTTGAGGGATCCCATATTGACAGATAATGTGGTTAAGTATGAACATTGCTATTTTCTTTCTAGTGATGTAAGTGAGAGGAATTTATTCCACCCACTTGGTGAAGTACTATGTTTCTTCTATGATGTATTTGTGTCCATTCACTAAAGAAGGTATAATTTTGCCCACTAGGACAAATCCCCACATTGAAAATGGCAATGGTGATGTAATATGATTTAGTTCCTGGGTTGGTGCATGGATGAGGTCTCCATGAATCTGACACTATCTACACCTTTGTACATGTTTGTGTGCATCTGTCTCTATTGTGGGCCAATAGTATCCCATGCGGATGATCTTCTTAGCTAATTTGTTGCCACCTCCATGGGTTCCACAAATTCCTTCATGTACCTCATACAAAGCTTTCTGGGATTCCGTGGAAGTGAGACATCATAGTAGTGTTACATCTAGACTTCATCTATATAAATTATTTGAGAGGATGGTATACCTAGAGGCTTGGTGGATGAGGGACTTTCTCTAGTTCCTAGACAAGTTGGGATGTAAGACACTATTTTGGAGATATTTATAGACATCTTGGTACCATGGGGATTCAGGACCAACAAGGATGCATGTTGATTCTGTGATGGATGCCTAATGTGATGGCACCAAGATTTTCTCCACTAGAAACTGGAATTTTGTTTTGTTGCCTGGCATATCAATTAGTGATGCTATGGTAGCCATCGCATCTGCAGCTTTGTTTTGTGCTCATGGGACTTACTTGAAGAAGATGTAATGGAACTTGGTGCGTAGTCTTTCCATCTGTGCTTTGTATGGTATGAGTCTCTCATATTTGGTCGTATAATCATTGTTGACTTGACTAATGATCAATTGCAAGTCTCCAAAGACCTTTAGGTTCTTGATTCTCCATTGAATTTCTATCTTTAGACCGATGACCAGTGCTTCATATTCTGCTATGTTGTTGGTGCATGGGAAGTTGAGTCTGAAAGACTTTGGAATTGTATCATGATCTGGAGTGATAAGCACTATCCCTACCCCTTCACCATGGTTTGTACGCAATCAATCAAAATAAAGTTGCCATACCTCGATCGCTAGTTGTAGTGTCATGATAGATTCATCAGGAAAGTCAGAAATAATAGGCTGATGGTCATGAATGGGTGCCTCTGCTAGTTGATCCATGATCACTTGTCCTTTGATGGCCTTTCTATCTATTTACTCAATGTCAGACTCACTCAAGATCATTACCCACTTTTCCAATCGTCCGGTGAGCGAGTTGCTTAGGAGGTACTTAAAAGGATCAATATGTGTGATCAACTTTGTTTGGTGACTCAACATATAATGTCTTAGCTTCTGGGACGTAAAAACAACTACAAGGCATGAATTATCAATTGGTGTATAGTTTAGCTCATACCCAACCAATGTTCTACCTAGATAGTAGATGGCCTTCTCTTTACCTGCGTCATCATGTTGTGCCAAGGGTACACCTAATGCTGACTCCATCGCTGAGATATATAGAAGAAATTGTCTACCTTGGACTGGTGGTACCAATATAGGAGACTTGAGAAGGTAGTCTTTGAATATTTGAAATGCCTATTCTCATTGCTTTGTCCATATGAATTTGATGTATTTGTGCAATAGATGTTGGAATGGGTGGCACTTGTCTGCTAGCTAAGCTATGAAGCGTCTGATTGATTGGAGCCTTCCTTGTAACCCTCTTAGTTGTCTTAGGTTTGATGGTGGAGGCATGTCCAATATTGCTTTGAATTTTTCTGGGTCCACTTTGATTCCTCTATGTGACACTATGAACCCTAGTAACTTTCCTTTTGTGACCCTAAATGCACATTTCTTTGGGTTTAGATGGACCTTGAATTCCTGCATTTTGTCAAAGATTAGTCCCAATACTTGTAGATGATCCTTGTGAATTATTGACTTGGCTAGTATGTCATCCACATAATATTCCATTGTTTTGTGGATGAGATCATGAAATATAGTTGTCATAGCCCTTTGATATGTCACTTCGGCATTCGTTAGACCAAATGGTATGACATTCCAACTATATGTCCCCTAAGGGGATGTGAAAGCTATTTTGTGTTGGTCCTCTGGTGTGATCCTTATTTGATTATACCCTGAAAAGCCATCCATGAGTGATAGCATTTGATGTCCAGCAGTTAGATCTACTATCATATCAATGTTGGGTAAAGGAAAATCATCTTTGGGACAAGCGATGTTGAGATCCCTGAAGTTTGTGCAAATCTGTATCTAAACACTATGCTTTGTAACTAGTACCAAGTTACATAGCCAGTCCACATATGGTATAGGTCTTATGAACTTAACATCCATGAGATTTTTCAACTCTACCTTGACTAGCAATACAACATGGGGATACATCTTTCTCAGCTTCTGCTTAACAGGTTTGGCACTGGGTAGCAACGGGAGATGGTGTAGTACTAGCTCTAGATCTAACCTTGGCATATCTGAGTAGGACCATGTGAAATTGATCATCCTTGCCTTGAAGAAACTGATGAACTATTCTCTCTCCTCTCGGGTGAGTATTTTGCCAAGTATATGTTCTTTGGGTTCTTGTCGTCTCCCAAATTGACTTCCTCTGTTTCTTCTGCTAGTAATGCTGACTTATCCTCTATCAAGGGGAGGAGTTCCTTCTTTCCATCTTCTTGCGCCTTAGTGAGGTTTTTGCTAGAAGATACGTCTTGTTTTAGCTTTTTATCATTCTTTTGTTCTTTTTTCTTTTGTGGACTAGAAGGAGGAGCTTCCTCCCCAAAATATGCCACTCTGTCAAGGTTAATGGAGAATTCTGCCTTGTGGTCTCCTGATGGAATGCCTTCCCTAAGTCCCATGAAATGAGCTATAGCCTCATCATTCTCAAAGACATCTAAATCAGGTGGTCCTTGTTGATCCCACTCTATGAGCTCAGGGTGTACAAGGTAGATACTTTCACGATTGTTTGGATCTAGTTGACTGAAAGGGACTACAGATATGGTTCCTACAAAACTAGACTGTGATGTGGACACACCACTTGAGGTCTGATAAATGACATGCTTGTCTATGCAGGGTTGTTCGGTAATGGATAGTTGGTCAAATAAGTCTTCTAGAATTATGATAGTGTTTGACCGAGGGGAATAATCTGGGATTGATGGTTCAGAGTCGTGAAGGGATCCCCACTCATACTCATGGGAGTCAGTCTCAATAAAATGCTTGTTAGATGTATCACTTCCTTGTTTATCATCAATTTCTATGTGGAGGTCTATTCAGATTTGTGTAGTTCCCTCTTTGACGGGCAACAACTGTGCTAATATGTTGCCTATTAAGACATGTTCTGTGTTGTTCCCCCAAAGCATCTCTGCTATTTGTTCCTGATTGCCTTGAATTTTCCTGGATCACAGGATTGGTTCTTTGATGTCCATAGCCCAACCCTCTAGTGTTTCTTTGGGTTGGTGGGAGAGACAATTCCATTGTGCCTTATTTTCTTGCTTGCAACCTGGTTGTACCATCGTACCCAAATCTTTGTATCATTATGTAACCATTACCAGAGTTTGACAGGGGTAGTGGTGGTCGGATTATCTCTGGTGGGTCTTGGTATAACCAGGTATTGATGTCTTGTTCAAATGGCTTTTCTTCTGCTATGTCTCCCCATCGAACAAAGGTTGTGGGTGGACATCTGAATAGAACAGGCTGCAAAGTTTTGTTGTAATGAAAGGTTGTGGCATGCCATAAGTTCTCAGGCTCTGAGGCATGTGTGTGATGGTGAAAGCCTCTTCATATCTACATTCACCACAGCCCTTGTCAATAATGGATATCTTGCCTGCTTTCTGTGTGATATTTTTAAGATTTGAATCTGAAGATGAGGGAATACTTGCATCCTGGTTAATGACTATCTTTCCTACTATCTATGTGACATCCTTGGGATTTGAATCTAAAGAGGATGGGATGATTGCATCTTGGTTTGATGGTACCTAGTTATCAGTGCTGGTTTGGATAATGTTAATATATTGGAAAGGATTGGGGTCTCCCTCTATGATGATTTCCTCTCCCTGGTGTGGGAACTTGATGCATTGATGGTACATCAAAGGTACGGCTTACATTTCATGTATCCAGGGTCTCCCTAGTAGCATGTTGTATCCCAACTCAAGATCTAGGATCTAGAAGGGTGTATTTTTGACCACTGGACCAATGCGGATAGGTAGAATGATAATACCTTTAGAGGATCTTTCCTCTTCATCATAAGCTCTGATATTTATCCTCCTTGTGACATCAATGCTTGATTATGAGTAGCCCATTTTCTTGATTAACTTTAGAGTATATATGTTTAACCCAGTTCCACCATCAATAAGGACCCTACGGATAGCGCTCTTGTGGACCTGGACAAGTAAGTGCAAGGGATCATTATGCAGGGGTTTATGCAGTGGCACATCACGGTCCGTGAATGTGGCATGTTTGTTAGCAGCTATATGGTTGACCATCATTTGGAAGCTCTTGGGTTTTATGTCCCTTGGGATAGCTACATTCTGAAGGGCTTGGTCAAGTGCTAGATTATGCTATGGAGATATGTGGAATAGGTCAAACATGGAGATCTGGGCAGGTGTGTGCTTTAGTTGGTCCACTATGCTTTTTTGTGGATTTGAATTTGCTTTAGGATCGGTAGATATGGTAGGTGTGGTTGGTAATCCTTATAAGATGACTCTAGTGCAATGCATTGTTATAGCACAATTGTTACCTTGATCTTTGATAGTGATCGTAGCCACATGGCTATCTGAAGGATTGAGGCAATTGATAATATTATCACTATTGGCATATGTATAGTTGACTTGTTTTGCTTGTCCACCAGACCCAGAGGATTTTCCCTTGTTGTGATCATGAAAGGTATCATTGAAAATAGTGTGATCAGTTGTGCCTTTGGTTTGGGTATTTGTCACATTGATGGTCCCTATGTCAATCAGGTCTTGGATAGCATGTTTCAATCGGTAACAGTTGGATGTTTTATGTCCTTTTACCCAATGGAACTCGTAGAAGTCCTTGTCATTATACCACCTCATTTTTTTTTCATCTTGTTCAAAGTCCTTGATTTCTGGGAGAGTGATAGTGTTTGATTGTATCAACTTGTGTAAAGCTAATTCTATCAACTCTCCCAATGGTGTGAAATATCGTTGCTGGAATTGAAATCGTAGTCTGCGTTGATTCTGTTGTTGACTTTTTGACACAGCAGTCGCTTGTATAGGAGGAGGCTAGTTTTGGGTGTATGCTTGCTAAGTGGGCCCTGTGGATTTTTGGTTGGCCACAGGTGCACCTTGCAGTGACACCTTGGGTTGTGAATAGTTGACTGTCTTCACATCAATGACACCATCGCTAGTGACATTTTTTTTTTTTCCACCACTTAGCTTTGTCTGTTGCATTTTTGTTTGTATTCGTTTGTGTTGGATCTACAAGGATTCCTCATTTGACTAAGTTCTGCTCACAATGAACTCCTTGTTTGATGAGTTGTGTGAATTTTAGAGCTAACAGTAACTCTATTGTGAATGACATGTCTAGAATTAGATTGTCAACAAACATGACTATCAAGTCTTGTTCGGGCATATCATATGTTATGCATTTTTCCATATTCCTCCATCTCTGTAGGAACTTCACAAAAGACTCTCCATCCTTCTGTTTGATATCACAAAGGTCCTTGATACTGACCTTGTGCTCGATGTTATGATGGAAGTGAGCTATGGAATTTTTCAGCCAGTTCACCCCAAGAGTGAATTCCATGAGGTAAATGCGAGAACCATTCCATTACTGGTCTGGCCAAGCTTTGTGGGAACAGTCGCATTAAATATGTTTCATCATGGGCGACTTCGACGCAACTAGAAAAAAACTCTTCTATATGTTCAATAGGGTTGGTATTGCCCCAATATTTGTCAAATTTTGGTACCGATAAGTGATTTGGGAATAGAGACATGTGAAGAGAATGGTCAAAGGGGTATGGGTATAAATCCTGTACGATGTAGGATTAGTTTGCCCCTGATTTTGCATATCCATCATTTGGGTTTGAAGGGTTTGCATTTGTTGCATTAACATGTATGTTTGATATTGAGGCTGGTGTGTGAGGACATTCCTCTATGTTGTAGTGGGTATGAGGCTGCGCCTTTATGTCCCTTGAGTTGGAACATAGGATTTCATCCTATGGACTTAATATTGATTCCCCACCGAGTGATTTGTAAATGGGGGCACATGGGTAGCCCATGGTGGGTTTTGATGATTTTGCTGTTGTGATTGAAACTGGGGTTGATATTACTGCTGCTGAGGTTGGATTTGAGGCAACTGAAGTAGGGGTTGCTGATGCATGGGTGGGTTTTGAGGCAAATGAAGTTGGGGTTGCTATTGCAAGGGTTGGAATTGAGGCAATTGAAGCTGGGATTGCTGTTGTGGAGGTTGGTTTTAAGGCAATTGAAGCTAGGGTTGTTGTTGCGGAGGTTGGGTTTGAGGCAATTGAAGTTGGGGTTGTTGTTGTGGGGGTTGGAATTGATACAACTGAAGCTAGGGTTGTTGTTGCAGGGTTTGGAACTGAGGCAACTAAAGCTAGGGTTGTTGTTGTGAAGGTTGGGTTGATGTCAGAATGGGCAAAGATGTATCCTTGGGCGGGCCTTGACTATAAGTCATTCCTGTAGAGATGGATCCCTGTGGGCATGAGGTGTTGATCCCAAGACTAGTGTGAATTGACTGCAGCAATGACATTGTTTTAGAATAGTTGGTGTTTGGTTAGATGGAAGGCATAGCATGAGAGCTTGATTGTCCTGGCCATCAGACCAAAGGTGGAGGTATACTAGTGACCATGGGTGAACTTAGTTGCGAGCCTATCATGCCTTGAGTGGAAGATGTGCTAGCCTAGGTCAGGTCATTGGTTTGACTGGATATAGTCTGTGTCAATGTGGGTAATACCAATGGTGAAAAGATTTGAGACACAATAGGCAGTATTTGAGGAGGCTAAGTAATGTTTTGACCTGCGAGAGGGTTTTTGGGCCATATAGTCGATACACTGAATTCAGCGGGGAGTTTGAATCCCTTCTTTATTAGCATGGCTAAGTAACATTCAGGGTTCCTCTCTATAATAGTGTCAACTAATTTCATGGAGTAATCATCTTGGTCCACATCTTCAAGCTCTGCTTCTGTGATATCTTGGATAAAGGCTGCCCCACGGGGTTGTTCAATGAATAGAGAAGAACTGGTATTCACGAAAGGATCATTCTCTTTCTCTGTTTTCCAAGTGGGGAATCATTTGATATATGACTCATCAGGTTGAGTTCTAGCCTTAGACCTTGTGTAAGGTCCTCCATGAGGTGTTTGAGACATTGTGTGGTCTAGGTTTTGTAACTAAAACAAGTGATATAAAACAAACAAGGAAGAAAATCCTTTCTGAGAAAGTCTGAGTTATGTTTTGGAGAAGGGTAATTCTAAGGACATATTTTGATATAACTTGATCTCAAAGTGGTGATGATAAAAAGATAGGATTTTCCAACCTTTTCCTTGGACAAAGGCACTTTTATAAAGATGATGATGTTTGATATGATGAGATCAAGGTATTTTGAGTTTGAGCTTTCGAACTAACAATGTTCTTGACAATATTCGTGCTTTACAAAGAAGGGATGATCTTTAATGTTTAGAGATTCACACAATGTTCTTCACATTTTCCTAGGATAGACACTAGTTTTGGACACCAAATGAAGGATTCTTTCAAGGTTTTAGGTCAAAATAGGTTTAATGTATCTCTGGTCAATTGTGGGACAACTTCACCGATCGCGGTAAAGTAAATGGTTGATTGCGATAGTTTATCACTGATTGTGGTAATAAACATGATGATTGTGGCAATAAACAAGTTAATTGTGGCAGAATTCCTTCAATTGTGGCTTAATGCGGGCAATTATGGTAAATGAGGAATAGTCTAAAAAAATACTAGAGATTGGTATCACTGCTTGTCAATTTTGATATTTTTGGAACAATGCTTCTGATTTGCAAGACAATTGACATCAATAACCCTAGACATTAACATATTTGACTCATTTTTGATAGTTTGGATATTTTTTTTTGCATTTTTAGAAACTGATCAAAGAAACAAGCACAATAGACATTGTGTTTTGAAGAATGAAGACTGACACTGCGTATGTTCTACAACTTTTTGAAGTTGCAAGGTTATCACAAGCTCTAAACAATGAACAACCAGATTAATCTAGGTCAATGGCTTTAGAATACAATGTTATAGGCCCAATACTTGAATGTTCATTTTTTCACACAATAATTGTCACGCTACTAGGACACGAAGGTCCATGATGTAGGTGCCCGTGTTTTTTCTATTTCCATGTATTGTTGCCGTGAAGTGAAGATCTCTTTCACTACACAAATACCGTGGGACACATATGTTGGGAATCTTGGAGGGAAATTTTGTAACCCCTTGCACTACAATAAGGTACCTATTCAGAGGTTAAATGGGTTGGCCTCTAATTAATCAAGGTTGTAGTAAGGGTCTGTGGTGTCTCTCCAATCAGTTTGTACGTGTGTGACTCACTTAAGAGCCTAGTTGATCATGCTGGCTCCTTAGGGATATTCACCCAGACTATTACCAACACACCTCGCCCGAGCTTGGCTAGATAAGATGGAACTTTGGTTTGCACCTTGTTTATATACCGATCAGAAGGATTACCGATTTAAGTTCATTCTCTGAGGAAGAAGCACATTCCCCAGACAGGCCTTTCCAAAAAGTATAAAGGTTTGTAATCTAACAGTTTGTGCAAGTGCACCCAAAACTCAAGCCACAAGGTAAATCGATTAAGCTCCAAATTTTGAAATGTGAACTAAGCTACACCACCATACAAGCACCAATGTTCAATTTTAAGCCCAAAAAGTAGGTGTTGATTGCTTGTACAATTTTAATGCACCAATTTGAGAGATTTTTTTCCTTTGTTCAATTTTAGTCCCCACGTCAATTTTAAGCCCAAATCCTAAATGTGAGATGTGATATGTTTGGCAAGAACTATTCTTTTTAAACCCAAATCGACAAGTGAATTCCTTTTAGTTTTCTTTGTTTAGACAAGTTAGTATCCAAAAAATTCTTGCCAAATGAGAGTATATGTAACTTTGAAACAATGAAATGGTTGATACTCACAATAACTTACCCTTCTCTGTTCTCAGTGATTTGTCCAGTCTTGCACAAAAAAATAGAAAATGTCAGTTTAAGAGTAGATAGACAGAAGATTCAGATCTGATATGCAATATTTCTTGTGATTGTGGCAAAGTACTAGAAATTGCAGCAAATATATGTCAATTGCAGCAAAGAACTGGCAACTACGGAGAAGCACTGTCAATCGCGGCACAGATCGGGGAATGGCAGAAAAATAATGATGATGGCGGCATGGATCAGGCAATTGTGGCAAAGTACCAGAAGAAAAATACAAAAGATGACAGAATAATACTATGAAAGTCTACAATCAATTGCGGTATTAAACTAGTCGATTGCAGCACAGTTTCGTCAATTGCGACAAAATACTAGCAATTGCGAAATAACATAGATATAAAAAATAGACAGATTTTTAGATTTGTGACCATACGACTATGGTTGATCAATCCTATTTGTCATCTACAAGAGATATTTGGGTTGTTTGCTTCATGTTGGGTTCACCAAAATGTACACCTCCTTTGATCGTGATCCGTGGTTCCCAAGCTTTCCAAAGGCAAGGGTTAGTAGAAAAGGTTTCACCAATGATATAAATCAAGTACACAATAACTACTAAAATAAATAACCTGAAACGTAATCAATAAAATGTATAAGAAAGAGAAAGGAAAACAAATAAATGCAAACCCCACGATGCTTGAAGCTTCTATTGTTTCTCTCTACTCCTTTCAAAATGCTATTCTTGATGCTCAGTATTGGCGGGGCAACATCTATGACTTGAGAATTGTCGAGAATTTGCTAATTGAAATGAGTGTGTGATCACAAGATGGCTTGAATGCTAGAACCAAACTGACATAGTAATGGTGCATGAGAGCTTGAAATCCTGGATCCTTCAAATGGTTATGAAGGGTTTATTATATAGGAATTGGTGATGATATGAATGGTTGAGATCAATCCCAGAGATAGGGAGATGAATGGCTGAGATTAAAAGGAACTGGAGAAGCCATCAGTAAACTCCACCTCTTCATTTGGTAAAGAGGAGATAGAGTTTGGTTGATTGAAGAGTTAATGGTGAGTTACCTTTTTGAACTGAAGAGGTGGGTGAAGTTACCCATGTGGACTAGAGAGATGGGTGGAGTAACCTATGTGATCTGATTGGAGTTATCTCTTTGAAAATAAATGAATATTTAATTCATTTATTTAATTAATGTTTTCAACATGTGAGATAATTGAATTCTTTTTTATTAAGAATTGCTGTATTGAATGAAATTAAATTGGAAGAATTTAATTAGTAAGTTTAAATATTTGAATTTAAACTATAGGAAATTGAATTTAATTAATTAATTAATGGTAATTAATCAATTAAGGTTAATTAATTAATGGTAATTAATCAATTAAGGTTAATTAATTAAATAAAATTAATTATTTAATTAATTTTGGGAATTTGATTAAATGATTTGGGGAATAAATTTTGAGGAAAATAGATGATTAATTAATGATTAAAAAACCATTAATTAATAGACAAAAATTAGTGTTTTTAACGTAAAGTTGCAAGCCTGTCCATTTTCAGGTGTCTACAATATCATCCACAAATATATCTGCTAATAGTATCTTGTTCTGAGGTCCTTCTTTGATGTACAAGCTACTATTGTCACTAGTTCTCTGAAATCCAGTACTTATCAAGTAACCATGCAATCTTTCATATCAGGCTCTAGGAGCTTGTTTCAGTGTATACAATGCTTTGTGTAGTTTGCAAACCATATTCCTTTTGCTAGGATATACAAAACCTTAAGGTTTCTCAATATAGACTTCCTCTTCTATAATTTCATTCAAGAATGCATATTTTACATCCATTTGATATACCTTGAATCCTTTGTGTGCAACATATGCTAGAATATTTTTGACTCCTTCAATTCTTACAATAGGAGAAAAAATTTCTCCATAATCAATACCCTCTTCTTGAGCATATCCTTTACATACTAGTATTTCTTTATTTATGGAAACTTCTCCTTTTTCATTCATCTTATTTCTGAAAACCCACTTAGTACCAGTCACATTCTTATCTTTTGGTCTAGGTACAAGAGTCCAGGTTTTGTTCTTTTGTATCTGCTCAATCTCTTCATTCATTTCTTCAATCCAGATTTCATCATTCAATGCGTCTTTAGTAGTTCTAGGTTCAATCTCACTAAGTAAACATGTACCTTTGATTTTTCTCCTCATTATACCTTTTGTCTGATCTCCAATTATTTTCTCAAGTGCATGATTCCTTCCGACATACTTTGCAAGTATAGCTTCCTTCCTCTTTGATTCTGGGATTGATCCACTAGGTTAACAATTCTCAAAAGTTTTGTTCTTCTCTTTTATCTGATACTTGGGTTCCACTGTCTGAGACTTAGGCGCCTCTTTCTAAGACTCAGGTGCCTCTATCTGTGACTCGGTTCCCTATGTCTGTGACTCAGATTCTTTAGTTTGAGACTTAGTTTCTTCAGTTAGAAGTGCTGGTTGCATAGGTTGCAAAAGGATTTGTGTCGATGAATTCAGTGGTTGACATGGTTTCTATCCAATCACCATTGCATGTGTCTTGGGTATAGTATCAGGTTCATAATACACAAAATTCCTGTAGTCCTCAGGCTCTTTACTGCTCTATTCTTCATTTCTCTCTGCAAACTCATCAATCTTTACATGCACACTTTCTATGATTTTATGAGTAGTAAGATTCAAAAATTTATGTGCTTTTCTTTTGCAGGAGTAGCCTAGGAATATACCTTCATCACCTTTTACATCAAATTTTCCATTTCTTGCTTCCTTCAAGATGTAACATTTACTTCCAAACACTTTGAAATAACGAACATTAGGTTTATAGCCATACCATAATTCAAAAGGTGTCTTCTCAATACCTTTCTTCAGTTGAACTCGGTTCAAGGTGTGAATTACAATGCTGATGGCTTCCTTCTAGTATTTGGTATCAACATTCTTTTCAATCATTAAGGTTTTTGAACATTTCATAAAGGATTTGTTCCTTCTTTCTGCTATACCATTCTGCTGTGGTGTACCTGGAGAAGATACTTGTCTCTTTATTCCTCTCTCATTGCAGAATTCATTGAACTCATTAGAAATGAATTCTCCTCCTGTATCAGATCTTAGGAATTTAAGTTTCTTTCCTGTTTCAAGGTACCATTTGAATTTTTGAAAATTTTCTGATTTTTCTTTGAGAAACATAACGGTCATCATTCTGGAATGGTCATAAAAAAATAGAATGGTTACTTATCACCTATGTAACTTTTTGTTCCAATTGGTCCACACAAATCAGTATGCACTAATTCCAAACTTCTTCTGTATTGTAATTCTTTCTCTTGAAACTAGTTTTTCCTATCTTCCCAATTTGACATTGTTTGCATATTGCTAATTTAGTTTTCTTCAAAACTGGAATACCTCTTACGCTTTTTTTATTGCTTATGTTGATTAGGTTATCAAAGTTCACATGACACAAACTTTTATGCCATAACCAAATTTCATCTACTTGTGCAATAAAACATAAACTTTCATTGAGATAAAGATAAAATAGATTACCTTTTGTTTGCCTGCTAGTTCCAACTAGGCTCCCCTTACCATCTAGGAGCTTGGCCTTACCATTCATGAATTCTACCTTGAAACCAATGTTATTTAGTTGTGCTACACTTAGTAGATTATGCCTTAGTCCTTCAACCCAATAAGCATTACCACATTTGATTCCTTCAATTAGAGAAATACAACCTTTACCTTTCACATAGCAGGGTTCATCATTCCCAAAACTGACAGTTCCACCATCATAGTGCTCAAGATGTTCAAATTTGGTTTTATCACCAGTCGTGTGGTGAGCACAACCACTATCAATTATCCAAGTGTCATTCTTGCTATTATGAGAGTATAGTGTTGTCTTTTCATTATCTTCATTATCTGACTCATCCTTAATAGCAATATAAACCATTTCATCTTCATCTTCATCACTATCAGAATCTTTAGCAATATAACAAGATTTCTTACCTTTGTCCTTGTAGCTTTTGAAATATTTCTTACCTTTGTACTTGTTGAACTTTCTCTCACCTTTGTCTTCCTTGTTTGGACACTTAGCAGTAATGTGACCAACCTCATCACATGAAAAGAAAATCAATGGTATTCTTCCTTTGTACTATCCTTTTCCTTTTGCAACTCTCCTTGCAAGTAATGCTTCAATGATTTCTAGATATTCATCATCACTGTCATTGTCAATCTATTTTCCTTTCATCTTTCCAAGGTTTAATTTATCTTTGAATGCAGACTCAAGATTGCTAGGATTAGGAGAATAATTGTCAAAGTTATCCAACTCAAAAGTTGTAAGTTTTCCAACCAATCCATCTAGAGTTACATCATTACTGCATCTCATCTCTTGAATAGATGAAACTCTAATTGCATAAATAGGAAGTAAATTTCTCAATATCTTGTTGACCACTATTTTGTCTTCAATTCTTCCACCGGAAAATCTGATTGCATTGACACTTTTCTTGATTCTTTCACTGTACTTTGTAATCTCTTCTCCTTATTTCATTTTCATCAAATCAAACTGACCTCTAAGACTTTCTACTTTGGATCTCTTTACATTGGCATCTCCTCCATGTATATCATGTAGTTTCTTCCACATATCATAGGAAGTAGGAAGTCCTTGAATTCATCAAATTTGGAATAGCTTAGTGAAGAAGCAATATCAATCATCATTATGTTATGATGCTTCATGTCCACCATTTTTTCCACTGACATAGGTCTCAGTGGTTCTATATACTTGTGATCTAGGAATTGAAAACCAATGTCTCCAATAGTAGATAAATGTAGCCTCATCAAATCTTGCCATGTTGTGAAGTTTTCCTTGTTAAGCGTAGGGATCTCCCTTCTATAAGACATCTATGATCTTTAGCTTAGGCATTTAAACCTTCCATGTAAGCACTTGGTGCTCTAATACCAATTGTTGTAAATGAGTTGAGTAACTAAGAGGGGAGGAGTGAATTAGTTACCACAAAAACAAATCCAAGTCCCTTAGATGTCTTAAACAAATTTATCATTGTTGCTCGGTTAACATAGATATTCTACTGTCACTCAGTTAACATAGAAAATATTAAGATATTAACTATGATTATCCTTAGTAATTAATTGCAGAAACATAAACCATAAAGAAAATAAAATGTACACATATAACACCAAGATTTAACATAAAAACCCAATATGGGAAAAACTACCAATTGCAACTAGTCACTATTTTTCACTCTTCTGAAGTGAGCCCCATTAGGAGCCAACCCTATTAAAGGTTACAATAACACACTGTTAGGTGTGACCCTGTTAGAGGATTTAATCACCCTGTAAGGAGTGGCCTTGTTAGAGGTCTTCAAACACTTCAATGTATAAATCTCACCCTGTGAGAGAATTTACAAAAGGTTTTTAAGTCTACTCTGTTAAGAGATTTAGATCACTACTACAATTGTTAGAGAGTAACAATGGATTGACCTATTTTTAGAAGAAACTATCTTTGTTCATTCAAATCTCTGATCTGGATTTAATTATTTGATCCTCACTAATCAGATATTCTATTGCAGCTCTGTGTGTTTTGTCCCCAATCAGAATCCCCTCTAATTTTGCCTCCACACTTCATGTCATAAAACACATATCTTTCTTTCTTACTTACACACTATTCAATCCAAACTTGACCTTATATATATATGATAAGCCTTGTCAAGTCAACCTTAATAACCTTCCAAATAATCAATAAAACTTAAGTTTGTTGGCTTCATATAACCAATTAACCATAAAATATAAACTGCTCTTAGTCGGTTGTCACTAAAAGCATAACTTGGTTAATATTGAAATCCTTCAATGCTCGACCAAAACTGTAATGCCCGAGTGAACTTGGTTAGAGGTGAAAATCACTTTGGTCTTCTTCAATGCCCGAGAGTGCTTGGCATGAACTGATTGTGCTCGGATAGGATTAGACATTTGTGTAAACATCACTATATTTGTATAAACATCAATGACAATAATTGAATAATTGTCATCAACATTCATAGTTTTGAATTTCATTTGAGTAATCAAGGTGAAAATTTGATTTCAAATACCTGACATGTATATAACAGTTTGAATATTACTCTCAATGTATAAATTATATACACATCTTCATGTTTATATAAGCATCTTTCCTTTTGGTTAAGGATTTATTTAGTTCTTCTCTTGATGTCTCAAGCTTCTTCCATGCAAGCTGGATGTCAATCTTTTGATTTTCTATGAATTTTCCCAACTTATAAACCTCCATTTCCAAGATCTAATTCTTCAAGTGGTTAGACCTATTTTAAGACAATAAAGCTCTGATACCAATTGTTGGAAGTATTAATTGGAAAAGTAAGATACTAAGGGGGGGGTGAATCAGAATCCTAAAATTTTTTACTCAATTGAAACAAATTAATTCAACATGCATATCATGTATCTTATAAACATAAACTTCAATATTGTAATAGATCTATCTAGTTATCACATCCATGATAAGAAATAAGATAAACTCATGACACAAAGATTTGGTAACCCACAAACCCTTTAAGGTAAAATTGGGGTGGGGATGACACCCACAAGTCTTCACTACTGCAGTAACAAAGTGTTTATGTTAGGGCTAAAAAATTTTGATCACTTCTGATGATCTACCCTATGAGAGGTCTACCATGTTAAAGGCTTATAGACTATTAGGTCTACCTTGATTAAAGGATTTAAAACTTGCAGCTAAGTAAGCACTTTGTTAGGAGATTTATAAAGGTCTATTAGGACCACTATGTTAAGAGATTTACCCTGATTCACTTGCAAAAATGTATTAGTACATGATCCTTCAGTTTGCGATTCAAATGTTGATTATGAATGTCCTCTTTCCAATTCTTATCTGATCTCTAAATCTAATAACTCTGTTCTGTCTGTCACTACTTTGTCCAGTCACTCTGTCTGATCTATACTCCTTCATAATACACATGATCTCTTCTCCTTCATACCTTGTTCATTTTCATTTGGGATTTAAGGCTTCCTTAAATAGAAAATAGATGAAGTTTCTAGATGAAGATCAACAATCTAGATTCATATCTTTTTCCGCTTAAGCATTCCCTTTTTTTGATTGGTTGCTTGGCTTGCATAGGGATCAATTCTCTATTAGATCATGTAATTAAATCCATTAAATATTTTGACAATGATTAAATGTCGCATAGAAGTCAGCCAAAACGGTTTACATAAGTGTTTGTTGTTAGTAATAACTGAGAGGGGGGGTGAGTCAGTGGTCTCAAAAAATTATCCTTAATCTAACCACCAATCAAATAAACCTTAGATTATTATGTCCCTACAAGATGCATTCCATGAGATACTTATAATGATTATCTGTTTGTCGGTTTACCTTGTCTATCCTTATTCTCCTTGATTACCGATAAGCAGTATAACTATTTACCAAAATATAGTAAATATGCAGAGTATACCGATAAATCCAGTGTTAACTATGTCAGATACAGAACAATAAAGAAATGAATCATACACACATAAAACATGAATTTTTAATGTGGAAACCCTATTAAGGGAAAAAACAAGTGGGACCAGTACCCCAAATTTTCACTCTTCTGAAGTGAGCCCTGTTAAACGTTACAAACACACTGTTACGTGTGACCTTGTTAGAGGATTTTACACATATAGGTTGTCACTTAGTATCGGGCATCTAATGCTGCCATCCTTGAGTTAGCCTCTCTCTTAGACTGTCAATAGGCATCAGACATATCCAGTGCTACTTTCATGAATCAACCTTTGTGGCACTTCTTGGGATGTACCTCAATATATAGAAGACTGTTAAGTCCTTCTTTGTTAAGAGAGTTGATGCTTCAATGGTTAAACTGAAAAAAAATGACCTGTTTCTAATGCAACTTGAATTGCAGATTTTTAGATCTATTTAAGTACATTACCTCTCTGATCAATGTATCAATTCAATTCTTTTGTGCTCCATACTTTCTTCTCTGTGATGTTGTGTTCACTGTTCATCGGTGTCTGTAGAATTCCTTAGCTCTACTTTAGCTTGATTGATCAGTGCTGCATGAAGTTGTTCTTCATCAGTTTCTTTTTAGCATCCTCTTTCTATTCACTCCCCTTAATCCCTTTTCATATGATAGGAAAATGAATTAAGCTTATCTCTTATATAGACATGATATTCACTATTTCTTGATTCTTGATTCTTGGTTCTTGATTCTTAGTTCTTGGTGTGAAAAACAATCCAGCCAATTTAATTTAAAGCATAACTTCTATTTTATCTCATAGTTATCTTTATGCCAACTGTACAAATCTTCTTTAAATCAATCACTTAACTCTAGTCAAATAAAACAAAGAAAACAACCAGTTAAGTCTATCTTTTTCTCTTGCCAGCTAGATATTTTGTCATTTTCTGAACCCTTTGTTCCGTCGGTCAACTCTTTAGTTAGTCATCGGTTACAACTATCATTTCTGTCAATGTGACTCCAATTAGCTTTAAGATCTCCATCCATCAGGCAATTCTACTTTCAGCTTGTCGGGCATCTTGTGGTTTACTTCATCAAGCAACATTGTCTTCTTCTCGTCAGGTATCACTATGAATTTTCTTCTTTTCCTTTACTGATGGTGTGCACTTCATCGGTGTTGTCTATCACTTAGTGAATACTTGAATTTTATGCATTGTTGAAAGCATAACCTTTGTTCCACTGATTCTTTGAAGTCTTTGGCATTTTATACATGACCATACATATGATATCAAGTTGACATCAATGACAATACAAATCATTAACTGATTTTAATGCCTTGCATTATCTTCAACTTAACATTATCAAACATTTAATCGATTATATGTCATCAATCTCTCCCTTTGGCATTGATGGCAACAAAATGATATTATCACACTATACTATTTCTAATACAATATGAAATACAATTGTTGAGATTCATCAAACTACCAAACAGTTTGTTTTGATAACTGATAAAAATGTCTGACCGCCGGTAAGCTCTATTTTAGCTTAGATTTGATTCTTGGAGCTCTCTATATTTCTTGTTTTGATGTGTTGCATCCTCTCCTTGTGTCAATGTCTCTCCTTTGATTTTTCTTCAAGTTTGATGTCTTTCTCTCTTGTCAGCAACTCTTCCTTTGTATTAACTCCTTCATACAAAATCTATCCCTATGGATATGATCTCTCCCTGTTGGAATAATCTGATAATGGATAATCTTTCTTCTCTTTTTGAAGACTGTGATAATATGGATAAACTCTCTCCCTTTGATAGAAATGCCAAGCAAATATCTTATAGATATCTAATATTAATGTCAAGTGATCTTTTCTCTCCATCCATAATATATTCCTTGAATTTCCCTTATCCATCAGCAATACATCAATATATTCTGGTGCTCGGTTTTGATACATACCTATTGTATATAGATGTAGCTTTGAAGTTCATCATTTTTTCTTGCATCAACATGAATGATATTCTAATAATATGTAGGCTGATGCAACCTTCAGTCATTTTACTGACTAGTAGACAAGGGTTTGACCCCTAGTCTCTTTCTCAAGTACTCAAACGTATCCTTGGGCAGTGGCTTGGTGAAGATATCAGCTAATTGCTCTTTGGATTTCACATACTCAAGTATCACCTCTTTTTCTTGAACTTATTCTCTTAAGTAATGATACTTGATGGCAATGTGTTTGGGTTTTTGCATGCATGAATAGATTCTTGGAAATGTTTATTGCACTGGTGTTATCACAATAGATAGTCACTGGTTCTAAAATCTTCATATGCATACCTTCCAACAACTGTTTGATCCATGCAATGTTTGAGAAATTTGCAGCAGCAACAACATATTCTACTTCTGTAGTAGACTCTGAGATGCATCCCTACTTCTTGCTAATCCATGTGACAAGTCTGTCACCCATAAAGAATGCTCCTCCAGTTGTTCTCTTTCGATCATCAAGATTTCCAGCCCAATCAACATCGGTAAACACCTTAAGTTTTAATTTTCCTTCTCTTCTATACCATAAGATGAATTCCTCAGTATTCTTCAGATATCTTAGAATTATTTTCACAGCAGTCATATGTGATTCCTTGGGGTTAGCAGAAAATCTAGCAATAATTCCCACTGCATGCGCAATATCTGGTCTAGTGTGTACAACATACATGAGTTTTCCAATCATTGATCTGTACAAAGTCTGATTTACCTCTGTTGCCTTGTCTTCTTTTGTCAACTTACATCCAGTAGCCATCAGTGTTCCAACTGGTTTGAAATCTTCCATCTTGAATATTCTTAGGACCTCTTTGATGTATTTGGACTGTGTAATGAAAATACCTTCACTTTGTTGAATGATCTATAGACCAAGAAAGAACTTGATCTCTCCAAACATAGACATCTCAAACTCTTTTCTCATCTCATTGACAAATGATATGTATAGCATATCATTGCCTCCAAATATGATGTCATCAACAAATATTTTAGCAATCAAAGTGTTAGCATCAGTATCTTCCTTCAATAAAGATTACTGTTTTCACTAGTCCTTACAAATCCAATACTTATTAGATAGGAATGAAGTCATTCATACTAGGCTCCGGGAGCTTGTTTCAATCTATACAAGGCTTTGTGAAGTCTACATACCATATTTCTCTTGTCTGGATCGACAAACCATTCTGGTTGTTCAACGTATACCTCTTCTTCAAGTATTCCATTTAGGAATGTTGAATTGGCATCCATTTGATATACTTTGAATCCTTTATATGCAGCATAAGCAAGCAGTATTCTTACTCCTTCTATCCTAGAAATAGGTGCAAATGTTTCTCCATAGTCTATACCTTCTTCTTGTGCATACCCTTTGCATACTAGTCTTGCTTTGTTCCTTGTGACTTCTCCATTATTGTTCAACTTATTCCCGAATATCCATTTTATATCGATGACATTCTTATCATCTGGTCTTGGGACAAGTGACCATGTTTTGTTCTTCTCAATTTTCTTAATCTCATCATTCATAGCACTTATCCATTCCTCATTATCTAGTGCAGCATTGACAGATTTTGGCTCAAACTCACAAATTAAACAATTTGAGTTTTAAGACTTACTTCTTGTTCTTTTACCAGCTTTCTTATCTCCTATGATCTAGACCTCTAGATGGTTCCTTCTTACATATCTTGCAAGTATAGGTATAATTCTTTTTCTATCAACTTGATCATTATTTTGATCTTCATTTTGTTCTTCATCACCTTGCACATTATCTTGATCATTATCCTGACCATCGGTATTTGCAGCCTGATGCTCAGGAGAAATGATTTGTAGCTCAGGGGCTCTACATTGTTGGTAGGGTAGAGTCTTAGGTTCCTTTTTGTAAGTGAAATTATTGTAGTCCTCTGGTTCTTTAGTTCTTTCTTGTTCATTCTTCTCTGCAAATTTATATATCTTTACATTTGCACTTTCAATTATTTTGTTAGAGGCTTTGTTTATACATTTGTAAGGCTTTCTCTTGGTAGAATACCCTATAAAAATTCCTTCATCACTCTTGGAGTCAATTTTTCCATTTCTATCATCTTTTAAGATATAACATTGACTTCCAAAAATTTTGAAATAACTTACATTGGGTGTGTATCCATACCGTAGCTCATAAGGTGTCTTCTTAGCATCTTTCTTTAATTGTACTCTGTTAAGTGTGTAAACAACAATACTGATAGCTTCCATCCAGAATATTTGGGTGATGCCTTTCTCTATCATCAATGTTCTTGCACAATCAACTATTGATCTGTTCCTTCTCTCAGCAATCTCATTTTGTTGTGGTGTTCTTGGTGCAGAAACCTATCTTTTTATACCATGCTCATTATAGAAATTAGTGAATTCATCTGATATAAACTCACCTCCTCTATTTGATCTCAAACATTTTAGATCCTTACCAATTTTTTTTTCTACCATGGCCTTATACCATTTAAACATCTTGAATGCTTCATATTTATCTTTTAGAAACATATCTGTCATCATTCTAGAGTAATCATCAACAAAGAGAATAAAGTATCTATCTCCATAATAACTCTTTGTCCTCATGGGTCCACATAAATTAGTATGGACTAATTCTAGAATTGCATCAGATGTATGGGT
>MU225864.1:1684020-1694587 GCA_018584345.1 Thuja plicata | reverse complement strand
CTTTCTTTGTACTTCATTTTTTTTCATTTGAAAAGATTTAAAAAAATCTTATTATAATGTTGCGCTGCCCTTTTAGATTCCCACACAGGCTATGAGGCAATTACATTTTCCAATTACATTAAAAAAAATGTAATCTCCTCCATGCTGGTGGCTGCATCACTTCACTCCATATCATTACATTCTCCTCTGCAGATATGCCAGCTATTGTATTTTGATTGGTAAACTTTAAAGTTAATGTTTCTCCCTTGCATTGCGCCGACTTCTGACTCACTATCCCGTGTAGGCATTTTCTCCTCTCGTTCAAAATCATTATCTTACAAACTGTGCAACACTCTCCTTTTGTCCAGTGCAAGTTGCTTGGAAAATTCCACGTAGCATGAAACATGTTTACAATTTAAATTTTTTGAAATGGTCAAGTCTGCTTCCTGCATGGCATGTAAGATCATTACACTTGCCAATTAATATTTGTTTGAAAGTTCATAATGTTTTTTGAATTTTCCTCCACCTTGCGTGATACTTCTCCCTCTATGCTTAGTTGAAGCAGCATTTGGTCTTTTTTTTTTATTTGAAAAACTTTATTAACTTGCATTGGCTTCTTGTTTCAAAATGCAGGCTATTCTTTATGCACCATTTTCCTATGTAGGTCACTAACTTTATACACCTGCTCATGGTATTTTCTCTTGTTTACTCCCCATGACTTCATCCTTGCTTGGTGCAACTTCTTGCTTAACCTCTGTTATTTGCATTTGGATGAAATTTTTTAATGTTTTTTAAACATCACTGGCCTTTGCATTTAGCGCAGACCCTACTCAATTTTTTCCAACGCGTGGGCTCCATTTACACCTTCCAGTATCACTTGCAATTAAAGTTTCAATTTAAATTCCCTTCAAAATCAACACATTTTTCCTCCATGACATTTCATTTCATAGTCTCCATTATCTTACTTCACAAAATATGCAACATCTTCTTACCTAGCAAAGCTCTTTCCTTCAACAGTGCATAGGTCTCCTTATCAAAACCATGCATTGTTTTTTATGTATAAGGTCAAGAAGGGTATCTAGAAGCCTATCACAAATCTTTGGGATTTTTACAAAATGGTCTCTCCACAGATTCAATCCAAGCTCATTAACAGGGGTCTTATTGAAATTAGAAACATATGTCCTATCCATATACATCAAAATATCTCTAATCATCTATAGAGCTTTGTTGTGATCTGCCCATTGTATATTTAACTCTTCTAGAAATAGACCTCCCTGAGCAGCTTTAATCAATAATGCTATATCCATTAAGTGCATAGCCATAGTTGTAACCAAGCCCGTATAGGTCTTATCCCCAAATTTGTGAAGAACCATATTGTAGGCATTCATGTACAACTCTTCAAAACTCAAAACACTAGCATTACGACTATAAATTTCATGGATCACATGCTCCATTAGTTTCTAGGTCCTATGAGCATTTTTTGGATCCATCTCCACCCTATGCTTGAAAGGCTCAATTTTGAAGGTTTCTTTTTTGGATTATGCATCCCGCACTTTGCCAAGACCTCACCCTCATCAAATCAAACCCTTTTTTATCTATTTATGTTGAATATAATGCAATTTGATCCAATCACATATGTCTTCCCAAAAGACAGAATTATATTTGTTCTCATTGAGCATTTAACCCTGTATAATAAAATTGTATTCCTGAGTGCCCAATTTGAACACCATCTCTTTTAAACAAATTTTCACCTTCAAATAACCCAAACATGGCCTTCAGTGAATTTTTACCATAATGCATTGAATGGGAGATCGCAACATTCAATCCTTTATACCTCTGCAAACAAACTTCAATAATTTTAAATGGCCTTTGGAACTGGCCTTAAAAACTAACTGAATCGCATCAAGGGACCTTGACTCTTGGCATAATGATTCATTCATCAAAAATGAATATGCACGCAAAAGGGCTTCGTCAGATTCAAATACATGTGCAAGACACAACTAATCAAACATGGTGATTCTGAAATACCGTGCAAGTACAGATGTAAAAATTGCATAAAATGCATTTGGATTCCTCTTGTGGAAAATAGCAAATCAACTCTTGAATCCTTAAAACATTTTGATTTTGTATACCCTAATACATAAAATGTAGATAACCCACTAACTCATTATGACCATAAAATTGCATCACAATATTAATATGCAAAGCTAGCCTCCTGGATGAATAATCATTTAATACACATAAAGCTGAATAAATTCCATTTGGTTTTGACTTCACAGAGACATCAATTGAAACACTTAAGATCTGAACCCCTGGACAAGGATTCACTTTCACATGGAGAAAACAAATTTTCAATTATATTATTATGATCATCAACTGGTAAATCAATATGAATCATCAAAGACAACCTCTTACCAACTGTGTGATTTCAAAATCAGTGAAACTGCATAAACATGGTTTGGAATTGGCCGAACAAACTATCCAAATGGATTGTCATAAGCCTTAAAATATTCATGATAGCACATTTATATGACTACAATATAGGGGAGCATTCAATTATCCATGACATTCAACCGGGTGCAAGTTGTGAAACCTCAAAGTAATCAACTTCATAATTCAACACTTTCACATTCTAAGAATCAGAATTAATTTCAAACAGAATAGCATTGGGAAATTTATCATATGAACTCATAGGAGTATGAAAATAGAAGTGGAGACTCTCTCTGATTCCTACAACATCTCAAAATAATCCCTATGTCATGAAACTTAATTTTTCCAAAGGTGCACGCATGCAAAGTAGGTCATTTGCTATAATCAGGCAATATGCAGAATGCAAATTTGAGGTAAACACCTTTAAAGAGCCATATCCAAAACTCATCAAATCTGATATCTGAAAGTTTTAACCCCTTACATTTACTCCATGATAGGTTTTTCACATGTTCCCCAATAGGTATCTCATAAAAATCATCAGGTCACATTTCACTTGCACTCCAAATAGGCCTTCTTCAAAGAGTTTTTTAGGGGTACTCACCTTGCCTTAGAGAAATTTTTAAATTAGTCACTCCAAATTTGTGCCAAATTTGAGAGTACCAATAGTGGCTCTGTCTGGGGACGTGTTCCCCTTGTGGGCATGTAGAGAATCTAGGATCTCTTGGTGAAGCAGACCACTCAAAAATCAGACTTCTTCTCTTGACTTCCCAAAACTGGCTTCCTTATTGAAAACACAAAACACCTAACACACAAATGAAGCAAAGAGACTATACAACATGTACAATATTTACAAATGGCCAACAACCATCAAACTGAAATCACCACTTACCCCTATCAAAAACTTGATTCTCATTTCCATGGATCAGAGGTAAGCTGAAATTACCACTGTCATATGCCTGATTAATCATGCTGCAATTTCTTATTAGCACATCATAGTAAAAACTATCAGCACAATCGTTATCCCTGAATACTTGGGAATCAACACAATACAGCAAATGCTGATCATTTTGTGACATAAAAGAATCACACCCTTGACTATCATTGATAAGTTGAAAAGGAAAACATTCCAGCTCCTTTTCATGGCTGGAAACAAACTCAACATGATCATTAGTTTGCATAGAATATGGAAATTCAATTACAACATCTTCCAGTAAACCAAAATGGAACACATCTAAAAAGGAACTTGATTGCATATCATCTTGTTGAATACAACTTCTATCAGCACCATCCAAACCTAAAAAATGTATCATTAATTAATAGCTCACTCATCATTTGTAAATTTGAAAACACAAATTTAGATTTATCACTTTCTTTAGCATCATGATCAATACAAGAACCATTCACACTAAGCTCATCCAAATATGAATCCATACCAACATATGAGTCATCATACTCATCATATTTGACACAATCAAATTTCTCACTATCATATGCATTTCCATCTTGCACATTGTTTGTCTCAAAAGTAGGAAGAAAAAAATCAGCATATGTTTCACACTTCGCACCCATTAGCATGTCAACATTGTCAAAAAAAAATCAACCAAGTACTGCAAAGTGGAGTCTACATTAGGTGCATACCTCTGAAAATTAGTAGCCAATAGTTTTGATATTCTTTCACTACTTAGTGGGCATTGAACTTCATTCTCATGTTCTTTGGCCTCTCCCTTAGTGTTGAACATATCTTCTTTATTTGAAACAAGGACAACAACTTCTTGACTCGCATCATCTTGGGAAAAATAATCATCACAACCACTATCATCTACATCATAATCATTCTATTTTTTATTGTAAGACTCTTCCCTAAACTAAGAAAATAAATCTGCACTACCATGCTGATAATAAAAAAATTTCATGAATCCAATGGAAATATCTGCAACTAGAGATTCATCCTCCACATCTTGACATTCACTTACTTCACTATCAGCATCATAATCAATATTATCAGCATAACTAAAATCAGCATCATTGGTACTTTCATATTCAAATTATTTAAACTCATCTATCCATTTCTTAACAAGTTCAATGCCTTCTTCTTTACATGATGCAGACCAAAATACTGACTTAGGCATACAAAGCTCTAAGAAAAAATGCAAATATGTATATTCTTGAAGTTCAATCCCTTCCGACAACTTATCATATGCATTGAAAAAAAATTCATAAAACATATGTATTACTTCTTCATTCCTTTCTCCTACATATATTTTCAAAAACACTACAGCTTCCTCTTGGATTTTGTGATTAAAGAGTGCAATATCTTTTTGAATTTCTTCAAGATTTGCTGGATAAATTTTAGATATAGGCAGCATATCCTGATCTATTGAATTTTGATTCTCCATTGCACTATATAATAACAATACATTTTCTCATTCACAAAGATTTCATCCAACTATGCAATCATTTGTTTCATAACACAACATAACATACTCCTAATTTTGATGACTGAGATTTGTAAAACAAGAATTATAGGAAACTTTTAAATTCACTTTCCTTTTCTCTAGTGACTTCCTCACCTAGTAAGGAAACAAATTATCTCATAAAACTTTGAGTAATACCTGTGAAAATTCTCTTTGTTGTTGTCCTTCTTTATATCCTTCTGATTTGGTCGATTCACCACTGAATATTCAAGCATCTAGTAAATCCTTGCTACAAGTAACTCCAATTAATCATCACATTTCTTTAATTTAAATGCACACTGGTGCAAAGATATTTCAGAGTCACCACTCACTGTTGTGAGAATGAATAAAACATTTCTAGAACAAGGACAAGTTGGGATTCAAAAAAATATAGAAGACTTTCAGAAAGTCAATAAGATTTGACATGTTTCTTTCACAGTGAAGAGATTCATAATTTCTTTTAACAACAACCACGCTGACAATCATGATCTGAAGAACTTTCAAATTTATAAACATTTATAACTCTTATCCTCAAATGGATATGGTGAAAAATGACTAGATCTAGAAACAAATAGGACAAGATTCTAGCTCAACTTGATAAACATGAATCATTTATGAAAATATAAAACCAGAGAATCTTTGGAAGCTCAACAAAATTTCTTACATCTCTCCCCATCAAAGTCACCATTTTGTTGGTTCATTTTTACGCTGAGATTACTAACCAACAACCTTTTCACTTTGCAATGGATCTTTAAGAGTATCCAACTCCAAGTAGTTCACAATAGAGTAAAAGGGACCAATTAACAAGGATACAAATCCATCCTTATACACTTTAGGTTCTGCAAAACCAAGGGGGGACACCCTTTAACACCTTCAATATTCTTTTTGGCATCAATTAGAAAAGATCTCACAAAGGCTCAACACGACTGGGAGATACTAGGTAATCGGCTAATCACCCATTAACCGTCAACCTTGAAGTGTAGCATGAGATTAGTACAACACCACAAACCACATCAAACCTTCAGATATGTCAGATTTTAAATTTGAATTTGCAGAATATAGCCTAAACTTAACCAAAAATGTATCAGTATAGAAAATACTAATCACTGGCCAGTGCTTCTTCCATGGACAATATCCTTTAAGAAAAGTCAGAAATACAGTAATCAATTTTTTTCAATGATTATAAGCCACAAATAAAATTAGTCTAGACCATACTTCTTAAAAAAAATCCTTCTGTAGACAACCAAATGAAATTATGTCACATCCACAGCATCATTTAATCTGATCCTAGATCAGAACTGAAGAATGATAACATATACATAGATAACTCTATGCAAAGAATCAAAAAATTTAGACTTCATAAGACTGACACCAAGGAGAGATATGAATCTTGAACTTTTGTATTAAGTATGAAAAATCATATTACTACACACAAATTTGCAATCAGACAAATACCTCTTCAATAAGCTACAAAAGACCAATGACATTCTATTCTACCTGAAACAAAACTAGTTTAATCAAGAAAGCTATATCCCTAATGGAACCACAAAATAACTAGAAAATCTTGGAGTCAATACTCTGCAACTCTTTGTGGAGACTAGGATTTGGAACCCTATACCAATGGAAAGATCTAAATATAAATCTAGAGAAAAAGGTCTTGAGATATTTTCTTGAAACACACCTGTCTTCTTTGCTTCAAATAATTTTGAGCTGAGTCATTCTTTCTTCATTCTATTCAAACCACTTTGATTCTGCACTTAAATTGATTGCAAAAATACAATCCTCATCCTAAGACCTTTCCAACGGTATACTACACATGTTGTTTTTGATAAGATTTTCCCTCCTAAAACACTAAACAAACTTTTCCCTCATGTGCACATCTTCTTAATAGTTTGAAGAATTCTTAAATTTAAATCTACATATTAATCCCGTGCATCCTTTTATTTTTAATTATGCATATTAATTACTTTATTTCTCCTGCACTTTGGAGGATATTAATATTTCCTTTATATTTCACTTTTATCTCTGGTGCATATTTCCTATGCATTAGTCTTTTATTTTCCATTTGATTTATACATTTTACTTTATTTTAGCACTCTAATCCTTCTTTCCCCATAGACTACACCAGATTGTGCCACATGGAACCTCTTGATTGGCCCTGTGTGACCACCTAGGTGACCATGTCAACTGCCTCATCCTGGCTCACCACCTATTTGAGCACCACGTGTCACACTGTCGCATTGCTGTAATGGTAACTTTCTTGCATCTTTCTCTTTGAGGCTTTGCGATAGCTATCCATCTTCCCTGCCTTGGTATTCATGCCACCTTAGATGCTTTTCTACGCGGCCTCCACCTCATCACCACCTAGATTCCACCTCATCCTTCCCTACTTTTGGCCTCGCCATGTGTCAGCCTGTCATGTTGCCACAATGATAACTACCCCGCATCTTTCAGATCCAAGGCATAGCGAGAGCCATAGATCTTCCTTCGTGATCAGTTCCTACCAGTGATTTCATCTACCTTAGGATGTGGGTCACCTCATCATGCCTTTCTATTCCACATGCTCACCATGTCATCCCTATGGGCCCCATCAAAATTTGGTTTTCATCCTTTGTCATTGCTAGCACACACTTCAAGGAACACCTTACACTCACGCATGCGCACAACCTCCAGACATTTAAAGCTTTCTAGTGTTTTACTTCCCAAAATCCTGGGGTCCACCACTTGTCAACAAAGCAATCACTAGCATAGAACATGATTGAGTCAGCTCTTACCTTTCACTTCAACTATAAACTATGTGTTTTAGTTTATAAATACCTTATATCTCCAATACACCCAGCATGTGGGACTAAAGAATTTTTTAATTCTGTGAACAAAACATCACACGTGCCCTACTTAAGCTTTAAACCTGTCAATGCATATGCTTGAGAGATTTTTGAAACTCCATTTCTTATCCATGCTTCTACACTGGCCTCAATTGGGTTCTGCACAGAACTTTAAAAACTTTGTTTTTATATATTACTTCTCACAACACATGCTACTATGCAACCCCTATTAATGTCTTAACGTAGCCTCTTTGAATTTTTTTTAAAAAAATTTACATGCTTTGTTTGTATTTCCATATTGGTTGTGTGAGCTTTGCTTACCATCATGCTTTATTTTCCAGGCAAGATCTTTCTTTGTACTTCATTTGTTTTGGTTTGCAAAGATTTAAAAAATCTTATTATAATGCTACGCTACCCTTTTGGATTCCCACCTAGGCTATGAGGCAATTACATTTGCCAATTACATTAAAAAAAAGCAATCTCCTCCATGCTGGTGGCTGCATCACTTCACTCCATGTCATTACATTCTCCTCTGCAGATATACTAGCTATTGCATTTTGATTGGTAAACTTTAAAGTTAATGTTTCTCCCTTGCATTGCATAGACTTCTGACACACTATCCTGCACAGGCATTTGCTCCTCTTGTTCAAAATTATTGTCTTACAAACTGCGCAACACTCTCCTTTTGTCCAGTGCAAGTTGCTTGGAAAACTCCACGTAGCATGAAAGGTATTTACTATTTCAAATTTTTGAAATGGTCAAGTATGCTTCCTGCGTGGCATGTATGATCATTACACTTGCCAATTAACATTTTTTTGAAATTTCATAATGTTTTTTGAATTTGCCTCCACCTTGCGTGAGACTTCTCCCTCTATGCTCAGCGTAGCATTTGGTCTTTGTTTTTTATTTGAAAAACTTTATTAACTTGCGTTGGCTTCTTGTTTCAAAATGTAGGCTATTCTTTATGAACCATTTTCCTGCGTAGGTCATTAACTTTATACAATTGCTTATGGTATTTGCTCTTGTTTACTCCCCATGACTTCATCCTTGTTCGGTGCAACTTCTTGCTAACCTATGTTATTTGCATTTGAATGAAAATTTTTAATGTTTTTTAAACATCACTGGCCTTTGCATTTAGCGCAAACCCTACTCAATGTTTTCCAATGTGTGGGCTCCATTTCACACCTGCCAGTAGCACTTGCAATTAAAGTTTCAATGTAAACTCCCTTCAAAATCAGCGCGGTTTGCCTCCATGGCATTTCATTTTGCAGTCTCCCTCATTTTACTTCACAAAATACATAGCATCTTCTTACCTGGAAATGCTCTTTCCTTCAATAGTGCATAGGTCTCCTTATCAAAGCCATGCGCCATTTTCTGTGTACAAGGTCAAGAAGGGTATCCCAAAGCCTATCATAAATCTTTGGGGTTTTTACAAAATGCTCTCTCCACAGATTCAATCCAAGCTCATTAACAAGGGTCTTATTGAAATTAGAAACATATGTCCTATCCACATACATAAAAATGTCTCTAATCATCTACAGAGCTTTGTTGTGATTTGTCCATTGTCTATTTAACTCTTCTAGAAATAGACCTCCCTGAGAAGCTTTAATCAATAATGCTATATCCTTTAAGTGTTTAGTCATAGTTGTAACTAAGCCCGTATAGATCTTATCCCCAAATTTGTGAAGAATCATATCATAGGAATTCATGTACAACTCTTCAAAACTCAAACCACTGGCATTATGACTATAAATTTCATGGATCACATGCTCCATTAGTTTCCAGGTCCTATCAGCATACTTCGGATCCATGTCCACCCTATGCTTGAAAGGCTCAATTTTGAAGGTTTGTTTTTTGGAGTATGCATCGTGCACTTTGCCAAAACCTCACCCTCCTCAAATCAAACCCTTTTTAAAATCTATTTATGTTGAATATAATGCAATTTGATCCAATCACATATGTCTTCCCAAAAGACTAAATTATATTTGTTCTCACTGAGCGTTTAACTTTTTATAATAAAATTATATTCCTGAGTTGCCAGTTTGAACACCATCTCTTTTAAACTGATTTTCACCTTCAAATAACCCAAACAGGGCCTTAAGTGAAGTTTTACCATAATGCATTGAATGGGAGATCGCAACAGTCAATCTTTTATACCTCTGCAAACTGACTTCATTAACAACAATTTACCTCAAAAACTAACTGGATCGCATCAAGGGACCTTGACACTTGGCACAATGATTCATTCATCAACAATGAATATGCACGTAAAAGGGCTTCGCTAGATTCAAATCCATGTGCAAGACACAACTGATCGAACATGGTGACTTTGAAATACCGTGCAAGTGCAGATGTACAAATTGTATAAAATGCATCTAGATTCTGTTGACACCTGAAAATTCAGGTCCTAAAATTGCAAATGCGTCAGGGAAGTATGATATTTTATTTTTACTTTTATATTATTTCCCTATTTTCTAAAAATTAAATAATTAAAAAGGGGTCCATAATATTTATATGGTTTGATTTTTGAAGAAAAAGTTAATTATTTTATTTCCAAGTTTTAAAAGCATTTATATTTTTTGGAATAAAATAATTATTAAAAATTAAGTAAAAGGGGCAGCGATCAAGAGTTGAACACTCAACCTCTCAATCCAATCCCTTTTCCTACCTACTTACTCTCCTACCCCCTAACCAATTAGTCTACTTGTTTTCCTTGAGAAGATTAAGAGAAAATATTTATTTATTTTCATTTCCATGTGCAGGTGAGAAGTTAATACAACCTCTTACAGGGAGTAATTTCTTCTTTAGAATTACTTTTTGAGTTAAATAATGTAAATATTATTTATCCATGTATTACTTATTTTCTGATTTTGGAAAAAA
>MU225864.1:1668391-1683247 GCA_018584345.1 Thuja plicata | reverse complement strand
CCAGGGTATCCTACTGTGTTCTTTCCTTGATTCATTTGTTTATGTTTAATTTGTTCAATTTGAATAGCAATTGCAAGGTCTATGAACCTGTTATTGTTCCTTTCAGGCTCTTAATTTGGGTTAAAATCGATAGGACTAATTGTATAAATTATTTTGAATTTGTGATTCAACGGAAGCCTGTAGGCTGATGGTCTCGCTTTACAGGAGTGAGTTACCTTAAAACCGTCTCTGACTATACATATGATTGAATGTAATTGACTCTATTCCGAATTTGGCATCAGACACTGATCTTATTTCATTTGTAATTGGCATTTTGTTCTTTCTGTAATCTATACATTATATTTGTTATCTTCTTTACAAAGCATTCAATTAGGTTTTAATAGTATTTTAGGCTTCAGTTTAGATATCAAACTATTTAGCAGTTAGGAGATCAAGTCATTATCCTTTGAAGATTGTTAACCCCTTTTGGAGGACTTGCTTTTGTTTGTGCACATGTTTGTGCAGTTAGGAAGCACCTTTTTAGGCCTACCAGCCTTGGCTCGATCGAGTCAAAATTGCAGAGGCATATCTTTATGCCTGTCAGTTGACCTCAAAATGATCCAGCATTTTTGAGCACCAACAGATTCCTCTTGTGGAAAATAGAAAATCGACTGTTGAATCCTTGAAACATTCCAAGTTCGTATACCCTAATACATAAAATGCAGATAACCCACTGAATCATTATGACCATAAAATTGCATCACAATATTAATATGCAAAGCCAACCTCCTGGATGAATAATCATTTAATACACAGAAAGTTGAATAAATTTCATTTGGTTTTGACTTCACAGAGACATCAAATGAAACACTTAAGATCTGAACCCCTAGACACAGATTCACTTTCACATGGAGAAAAAAAAATTCAATTAGCTTGTTCTGATCATCAACTGGTAAATGAATATGAATCATCAAAGACAGTCTCTTACCAACTGTGTGATTTCAAAATCAGTGAAACTGCATAAACATGGTTTGGAATTGGCTGAACAAACTATCCAAATGGATTGGCACAAGTCTTAAAATCTTTATGATAGCACATTTCCATGACTACAATATAGGGGAGAATTCAATTATCCATGACATTCAACTGGGTGCAAGTTGTGAAACCTCAAAGTAAGCAACTTCATAATTTTGCACTTTCACATTCTGAGAATCAGAATTAATTGCAAACATAATAGCCTTAGGAAATTTATCATATGAACTCATAGGAATCTGAAAATGGAACTGGAGAGTCTCTCTCATGCCTACAAAATCTTAGAATAATCTCTATGTCATGAAACTTAATTCGGCCAAAGGTGCACGCATGCAAAGTAGGTCATTGGCTATAATCAAATAATGTGCAGAATGCAAATTTGAGGTAAACACCATTAAACAACCATCTCCAAAACTCATCAAATCTAATATATGAAATTTTTAACCCATTACATTTACTCCATGATAGGTTTTTCACATGTTCCCCAATAGGTATCTCATAAAAATCACCAAGTCACATTTTACTTGCACTCAAAATTGGCCTTCTTCAAAGAGTTTTTTAGGGGTACTCACCTTGCCTTAGAGAAAGTTTTAAATTGGTCACTCCAAATTTGTGCCAAATTTGAGAGTACCAATAGAACCTCTTGAGGTGCATGTTGTTGATGTAACCTGGGAGTTGATCTCCTTCTGGTGTTTCCAGTTGGTGTGCCACACTATTACAAGATGTGATAATTACATAAGGTCCTAGCCAGTTAGGCTCAAACTTTCCTGGTTTTACCCTTTCTTCCTAGTTATTTTTATTCTCCAAAAGTATGATGTATCCTACCTCAAAGGTTCATGGTCTTACCTTTTTTTGTTAGTTCCTTCTAAGGAAATTCTGATAGCCTTGTAAGTGATTGAGTGCATTCTGTCTTCTCTCATCCAATAGTTCTAGATCATTGAGTCTTTCTACTTTGTAGTCTTCATCTGAAATGATTTTTTTCAATGAGATTATTAGGGGTGGGATTTCAAATTCGAGGGTTAGGATCACCTCTTATCCATATACTAGTGAGAAAGGAGTGGCTCCTGTGGGTGTTATCACACTATTTTTTAATGCCCATAGTGTAGGACTGAGTTGTAAATGCTAGTCTTACCCTGATTCATTGACTATTTTGCATAAGATCTTGAGTATGGTTTTATTTGTGGCTTTCTCTTGACCATTCCCTTGGAGATATTAGAAAAAAGAGAAACCTTGTTTTATGTGGAACTATTCACAAATATCTTCAACATCCTAATTTTGAAAAGGTGTACCGTGATCTGTGAGTATGGTTTGAGGAAATCCATACTGATAGATGATATTGTTGAGTATGAACATGGATATCTTCTTACCAGTGATGTAGGTGAGAGGAATGGATTCCACCCATTTAGTAAATTACTCCATTGTTATAATGATGTACTTATGTCCATTAGACGAGGTTGGTGTAATCTTACCCACTAGGTCAAATCCCCACTTAGAAAATGGCCATGGTGAAGTGATGGGATTGAGTTCTTGGGCTGGTGCATGGATGAGATCTCCATGAATCTGACATTGTCTACACCTTTGCACATACATGCTAGCATCTATCTCTACTATGGGCCAGTAGTATCCCATTTACATGATCTTCTTTACTAAGCTATTGCCACCTGCGTGGGATCCACAAATTCTGTCATGTACCTCATACAAGGCTCTCTAGAATTCCGTGGAAGTGATACATCATAAAAGAGTTCCATCTAGACTTCTTCTATATAGAGTACTATCGACAAGGGTATACCTAGAGGCTTGGCGGTTGAGGGACTTCTTTTGGTTTCTAGACAAGTTGGGTGGTATGACACTATTTTTGAGGTAGTTATATATGTCATGGTACCATGGGGATTCAAGACCAACAAGGATGCACATTGACTCTACGATAGGAGCTTGATGTGTCAGTATCATGAGTTTCTCTACCAGAAACAAGAATCTGGTCTCATTGTCTGGCATGCCAATCAAGGATGCTATGGTAGCCATTGCATTTATTGCTTTGTTTTGAACTCTTGGTACTTTCTCAAATGCAATGAAATGGAATCAAGCCTATAGCCTGTCCATCTGCTCTCTATATGTGATCAATTTCTCATCTTTTTTCATGTAGTCATTGTTTACTTGGTTGATTAACAGTTGTGAATTGCCATAGACTTTGAGGTTCTTGATCCTCCATTGTATAGATTTCTTCACCCTGATCACTAGAGCTTCATACTCAGCTATGTTGTTCATGCATGGAAATTTGAGTCAGAAATATTTAGGGATTACATCATTATTGGGAGTAATGAGCACTATCCCTACTCCTACACCATGGTTTGTGCATGATCCATCAAAGTATAGTTGCCAAAGGTCTACTGTTATTTGTGTTGTGAGAATGCACTTATCTAAAAAGTTGCACACTATAGGTTGATGATCCTATATGGGTGCCTCTTCTAGTTGGTCCACAATTACTTTCCCTTTGATAGCTTTTCTGTCCATGTACTCTAAATCAAATTTTCTTAAGATCATCACCCATTTAGCGAGTTGCCCATTGAGTTCTACTTTTTTAAGTAAATAATTCAAGGGATCAATGTGTGCTATCATCTTGGTTTGATAGCTCAACATGTAATGTTTTAGGTTTTGGGAAGCTAAGACTACTATGAGGAATGATTTTTTAATTGGTGAGTAGTTGAGCTCATAGCCTACCAAAGTTCTGCTGAGGTAGTAGACAACTCTTTCCTTGCCTTGGTCATCATATTGTGCCAAGAGCACTCCTAGTGCTGACTTAGTTGCCGAGATGTAGAAAAGTAATGGCCGACCTTGAACGAGTGGCACCAATATGGGAGAATTCAATAGATAATCCTTGAATATTTGGAATTTTTGCTTGCATTGTTCTATCCATATGAATCTCACATCCTTGTGTAGCAGATGCTAGAATGGATGGCACTTGTCTGGTAATTGGGTGATGAAACACCTTATGGATTAAATCTTGCCTTGTAAACCCCTTAGTTTCCTTAGATTGGTCAGTGGTGGCATGTCAAGTATGGCCTTGACCTTTTTTGGGTCTACCTCGATGCCTCAATGTGACACAATGAATCCTAAAAGCTTTTCTGTAGTGACCCCGAATGCACACTTTTTTGGATTTAGTCAGACTTTGTATTCTTGCATTCTATCAAATATGGGACCCAACACTTGTAGGTGATCCTTTCTGAGTATTGACTTGGCTAGTATGTCATCGATATAGTCTTCCATCATTTTTGTGAATGAGATCATGGAAGATCATGATCATAGCCCTTTGATATGTCGCTCTTGCATTTTACATGCCAAATGGCATTACATTCGAGTAGTAGGTGCCCCATGAACATGTAAATGAAGTCCTGTGTTGGTCCTCTGGTGCAATCCTTATTTAATTATATCCTAAGAAGCAATCCATGAGTGATAGCATCTAGTGTCCTGCTATAAGATCTACTATCATGTTGATATTCGGTAAAGAAAAGTTGTCCTTGGGACAAGCTTTGTTTAGATCTCTGAAATCTATACATATGTAGATCTTACCATTATGCTTGGTTACTAGCACCATATTAGATATCCAATCTGTGTATGGGATTGGTCATATGAACCCATCATCTAGTAGTTTCTTTAGCTCTACCTTGACAAGTAATGTGACATGTGGATGCATCTTTCTCAACTTTTGCTTGATAGGTTTGGCATTTGGTAATAATGGTAGATGATGTAATACTAGCTCTGGATCTAGGCCTAGAATGCCTAAGTAGGACCATACAAAGTTGACTTCCCTTTCTTTGAAGAATCTAATGAACTTCTCTCATTCCTCTGATGTGAGTGATTTTTCCAAATAGATATTCTTTGGGTTCTTTTCATCACCTAAGTTGACTTCTTCTTTTTCCTCAGCTAGTAATGTGAACATTTCCTCTGTTAGGGGGAGGAGGTCTTGCTTTCCATCCTCTAGCACCTTAGTAAGGTTTTTACTAGAAGATACATCTTTTATTTTATTTTTTGAGTCAAAAAGTGCCTTGCGGTTTTCACTTACTAACTATTCTTTTTTTCTTTTTCTTTTTATTTTTTGACTAGAAGAGGAGCTTCCTCCCCAAAATAGGGTGATCTATCAAGGTCAAAAGAGAAACCTACTTTGTGGTCCCCTTATGGAATGCCTTCTTTGAGTCCCATGAATTCTGCTATGGCTTCATCATTTTTAAAGGTATCGATGTTAGGTTGTCCTTTTTGATTCCATTCTATCAACTCAAGATGTACTAGACAAAGGTCCTCATGGGGGGATGACTCTACTTGGGTAAATGGGACTACGGTGATAGTGTGTCGATGAACCTCGAATTTGATGTGGATGCACCACCTAAGGAATTTTTATTGATATGCTTATCGATACATGGTTGGTCCTCTATGGTCATTTGATCAAACATATCCTCAAGGTGTATAGTGCTGACTGACCAAGGGGAATAGTCTAGGATGGTTGGTTCAGAATTGTGGATGGATCTCCACTTGTACTTGTGGGAATTGGTTGTGCTAGAGTGCTCATTTTAAGTCTCACTTTTCTCTTCATCTTGGATAGCTTGGTTAAGGGTTAATCGGGAATAAGGTGTTTTCACTTCATATGGCAATAATTCTTGGAGTATATTGTTGATTAAGGCATGTTCTATATTTTTCCCTTAGTATAACTCTGCAACTTGTTCTTGATCTATGGGTATGTCCCGAGTGGTAGTATTGCATCTATTTTTCCCATTTCCTAACCCTATATTATTTCTCTAGGTTAGTGGTAAAGACAGATCCATTAGACCTTGTTGTCTTTCCCCTAGACCAGTCGTACCATCATACCCAAAATTTTGTAGCATTGTGAAGCCAGCTCCATATGTTGACATGAGTATGTGTGCTTGAAATGTTTCTTGTGGGTCTTGATACAACCATGTGCTTATATCTGGATCAAAAGGTTTCTCTTTTGCAATGTCCCCCCATTTGACAAATGTGGTGGGTGGACATCTAAATAGAACAGGTTCTAGGGTTTTAGGTGTTGTCACTTGTTGTGGCATGCCATATGATCTTGGACTTTGTGGCATGTTGGTGATGGTAAAAGATTCCTCATAGCTGTACTCACCACATCCTTTTTCTATAATGGATATCTTCCCTGCTCTTATTGTTACATCCTTGGGAAAAGAATTTGAGGTGGAAGGAATGCTTGCCTGTTGGTTTGAAGGTACTTGATTGTCAGTACTGCTTCAGATAGTATTGTAGTATTAGAGAAGGTTTGGATCTCCCTCAATGATTATTTTTGCCCCCTAGTATGAGAAATTTATGCCCTAATGATAGGTAGAGGGTACATATTGTATATCATGGATCCATGGTCTTCCTAGTAACATGTTATATCCCAACTCTAGGTCTAGGATTTGGAACAGGTTATCCTTAACGACCGGGCCTATTCAGACTAGTAGTATGATGATGCCTTTGGATGACCTTATTCTTCATCATAGGCCATGATATTGATTCTCCTTGTAACATCAATGTTGGATTCAGAATAGCCCAAGTGTTTGATTACTTTCAAAGTACATATGTTTAATCCAGCTCCACCATCAATGAGGACCCTACAAATCATGTGTTTGTGAACTTGGATGAGCAGGTGAAAGGGATCATTATGCAAAGGCTTGTGTGGTGGCACGTCATGGTCTATAAAGGATGCATTCTTGTTGGAAGCTATGTGGTTCACCATGGTTTAGAATCTTTCCAGAGTTATGTCCCTTGAGATAGCTAAATTTTGGAGTGCTTGGTCAAGAGCTTTCTTGTGCTGCGGGGATATGCACAAAAGGTCAAACATAGATATTTGTGCAAGTGTGCACTTTAGTTGATCCACAAAACTGGCATGTGGATCAGAGGCTATTGGCAGATTAGCTGGTATAGTATATGTGGAAGACACTCCTTGTAAGAAAACCTTGGAATGACATGTGGTGACAATGCATTTAGCATTTGGAGCTCAGATAGTAATAGTGGTCACATGGTTGTCTGAGAGATTGATGCAGTTGATGGTGTTGTTAGAGTTAGCATAAGTGTAATTGACTTGTTTGGATTGTCCACTAGACCCTAAGGCTTTCCCTTTGTTATGATCATGGAATGTGTCATTGAAGATTGTATGATCAGCGGTGCCATTGGTTAGGCATTTGGGACATCAATAACCCCTGTGTCAATCAGATCTTGAATGACATTTTTTAATCCATAGTAGTTGGGTGTCTTGTGTCCCTTTACCAAATGAAATTTGCAAAATTCATTATCATTGTACCACTTTGGTTTTATAGTACCGTGTTTGTATTCTCTGATTTTAGGTAGAGTGATAGTATTGGATTGTATTAGCTTTCTTAGGGCGGACTCTATCGACTCCCCCAATGGTGTGTAGTCTCGTTTAGGAAACAAAAATCATTGTGGGAATTGTGCAGGTGGTTGATTATTTGACACATATGCTACTTGAAGAGGGGGTGGCTGGTTCTGAGTGTGCACTTATTGAGTGGGAACCATGGATTTTTGGTTTTCCATAGGTGCTCCTTGCAGTGACACCTTAGGTTGACAATAGTTGACTATCTTTATGTCAATGACACCATCACTGGTGATATTTTTTTTCTTGTTCCACCACTTGGCTTTATCCATTGCAATTTTGTTCATGTTTGTCTGGGTAGGGTCTGCAAGGACACCTCTTTTGACCAGGTTTTTCTCACAACAAACTCCTCATTCGATGAGTTGCTTGAAGTTAGGATCCAGCTGCAATTCTATGGTAAATGACATAACTACAATCAGATTTTCAATGAACATGACTATGAGGTCTTGCTCAGGCACATCGTATGTTATTTTATTTTTTATGCTCCTCCACCTTTGTAGGAATTTCACAAAGGATTCTCCATCTTTCTATTTAATGTCGCAGAGTTCCTTGATGTTGACCTTGTGTTCGATATTGTGATGGAAGTGAGCAATGAATTTTTTGGCCAACTCTCCCCAAGACAAGATGCCATGAGGTAAGTGTGAGAACCATTAAATTTCTGGTCTGACTAGACTTCATGGGAACAGTTGCATTAGGTATGTTTCATCATGTGCAACCTCAATGCAACTGGAAAAGAACTCTTTGGTATGTTCTATAGGGTTGGTGCTGCCTCTGTATTTGTCAAACTTGGGTATCGAGAAATGAGTGGGAAACAAAGACATGTACAATAAATGATCAAAGGGGTATGGGTACAAATCTTCTATAGTGTAGGACTTGGTTTTCTCTTGATTCTGCATGTCCATCATTTGGGTTTGTAGACTTTGGACTTGTTGGATTAACATGTCTTTCTAAGATTGAGGAATATTGGTGACATTGTACCTTTGTGTTGTTGTGGGTATGAGGTTGCGCCTCTATGTCCCTTGAGTTGAGATGTATGATCTAGTCCTTGGGACTTGATGTTGGTTCCCAAGTGTGTGATTAAGATGTTGGGGCATTTGATTGGTCCATGATTATTGTTGTTGGTGTGGTTGTTGGCATTGTTGGGGTTGTTGTGGCTGTTGGGGCTGTGGTAATCCCTATAGTAACAAAGGTGTAGGCTTGAGTGGGCACTGACTGAATGTCAGACCCGTAGAGACCGATCCCTGTGGGAGCAAGGTATTAACCCCGAGGCTAGCAAAGACTGAATATAGTATCGTAACAGTCACAAACAAGTTGTTGTTTGTTTGTAGAATTGATGACATAGCCTGAGATTTTGATGTAAAAGGCCATGAGGTCGAGGCTTGAGATATACTAGTGACTAAGGGTGCACTTAGTTGGGAGCCTTTCATGCCTTGTGTGGACAAGGTGCTAGCTTGATTTGCAGAGCTATTCTATTTTGACATAGTCTGTGTTGATGTCATTGTCATCGATGATGGAAAGACTTGGGATATCAGAGGTTCCATTTGAGAGGGTTAAGTGGTGTTTTGGTTTGATAGAGGGTTCTCTGGCCATACTTTTGACATGTTAAATTTAGTGGGGAGTATGACTCCCTTCTTAATCAACATGGTTAAAAATCTTTTGAGATTTCTCTCTACCACAACATCAACTACTTGTGCTGAATAAGCATCTTTCTCTATGTCTTTGAGCTCCTCCTCTATGACATCGTGGAACAGTGTTGGTCTACAAGGATTCTCAATGTAAAGAGAAGGACAAGTATGTCTGAAAGGGTCATCCTCATGCTTGTGTTCCCATAGGGGAAATTGGTTGATGTAAGACTCATTGAGTTGTGTCCTAGCCTTCGACCTAATGAAAGATCCTCCATAGGGTGTATGAGACATAGTGTTGTCCAGATTTTTTGACTAAAATAAGTGATATAAAGAAAACACAGAAGGATAAAATTTCTAGGAGATTTTGAGTTATGTTTGGACAAGGGTAATTCTAAGGATAGATTTAGATTTCTCTTGATCTCAAAAGACTTGGTGATATAAGATACAGATTCTAACTATTGCCTTGGACAAAGTAGCTGATAGAGATTGATGATATGAGATAACAGGATCAAAAAAATCGAGTCTAAACTTTTGACTTAACAATGCTTCAGACAATAATCATGCTTTCAAAGAATGGATGATCTTTAATGTTTAGAGATTCACACAATATTCTTCACATTTTTCTGGGATGTAGACACTAATCTTTGACACAAAATGGGTAATCTTTCCAAAGTTTTTAGGAAGAAAACAAGTGTTCAGATCTCTTGGTCAAGTGTAGTAAACTTCCACCGATAGGTCAATTGCGGTAAAAAATCACCAATTTTGGTAATTAAGGGCTCAAGTGCGGAAATAAAAAGGTTGATTGTGGCAAGATTCTATCAGTTGCAGCAAGATGCGAGCAATTACGACAAAAAATGAGACAGTCAAAAAAAGATCTCAAATCTGGTGTATGTGATTGATAAAGTTGATTTCTGGAACAAGGATTCTGATTGCATAACAGGTTCGATGTTGACAACCTAGAATTGAACACGTTTGGACTCATTTTGACAGTTTTGATGTTGGTTTTGCATTTTTGGAATCTAATCATAGAACAAGCACAATAGATAATGTGTTTTGTAATCTAGCATGGGTTTTGAGACAAGGACAAACATATTAATGTAGGTCAAATTTGGCTTTAAGATACAATGTTATAGGGCCAATGCTTGAATGTTCATTAGCTCACACAACAAGTGTCACACTACTAGGACACAAAGGTCCAGGATGTAGGTGCCCATGTTTTTGTTCTTGCCAGATTTTGTTGTTGTGCTAGTGAAGATCTCTTTCACTAACACAATACCTTGGAACACATATGTTGGGAATCTTGGGGGGAAATTTTGTAACCCCTTGCACTATAATAAGGTATTTGTTCATAGGTGAATCGGGTTGGCCTCTATATTAACAAGGTTGTAGTAGGGTCCGTGGCATCTATCCAACTCATTTGTATGTGTGTGACTAACTTAAGAGCCTAGTTGACCATGCTGGCTACTTAGAGATATTCACTCGATCTAGGCTATCATCAACACACCTCACCCAAGCTTGGCTAGATATAAAATGAAACTTTGGTTTGCATCTTTTTTATATACCAATCAGAAGGATTACCGGTTTAAGGTCATTCTCCAAGGAAGAAGTGCATACCTCAGACAGGAATTTCTAAAAAAGTATAAAGGTTTTTAATCTAACAAATTGTGCAAGCGCACCAATGACTCTAGACACAAGGTTAATCGAAAAAACACTAAAATTCAAAATGTGAACTAAGCAAATCATCCATACAAGCACAAGTATTCAATTTTAAAGACCAAAGTAGGTAAGGATTTGCTTATTTGATTTTAATGCACCAAATTGAAAGATTTTTTTCCTTTGTTCAATTTTTAACCACCATGTCAATTTTAAGCACCAAATTTGGAAAAGTGAGGTTCAAAATGTTTGCATGCAATGTTTGTTTTAAACGCAAAAAACACAAATGAATGAATTTTAGGTTGCTTTGTTAACTGTTTCCTCGCCACAAGATGTCAAAACAATGATTAGTACCGAAAACCTCTAATCAACAATTGAAGAATATCCAGCAACTCTGAGATTGTTAATATTGTTAAGGCTAATGGTAGCCTTTTACTCTTTTGCAAAATGTTTGATAGAATCAAGATACCTGTTGTAAGCTTCGCTTTGATCTTCTGCTGCGATTGCTAAGATGACTCTTTGTTGTGTGCAGAGTTAGCGGTCCTTCTTATGGTAGCTCTTAGTGATCTATCACCCGGTATGCGTTTGATTATCCTCTTGGCCATTAGTCATTGGTCAATCCTACACATAAATCAAGAAAACAATCAGATTTTATCAGAAAATAGTGAATTTGAAACAAATATGCAGTGCATCTATCGATTGCGGTGAATATCTAGCAATTGCGACAAAGTTTTATTAGATGAGGATAAATTTTCCCAATTGCGGTAAAGCACTTTCTGTCATGGCAAGATGCTTGCAATTGTGGCACGGATCTGTCAATTGCGGTAAACTTTGCTCGATTGTGGAAAACTGATATCAAATTGCGGCATGGATCAGTCAATTGCGGCACAGTGCAAGAAAATAGAGAATTGAATAATGAAAAAGAAAATTGCAAAACCCTCAAATCGATTGTGGCATTAAAGTAGTCGATTGCGACAGAATTTTGTCAATTATGGTAAAATACCAACGATTGCAAATTTATAATTATATCCAAAAAACATAAAAAGGAAAATCTATAGTCGTACGACCGAGGCCAAAAATTCATGTCTATCGTCTACAAGTGATATTTGGGTTGTTTGATTCACGTTGGGTTCACCAAAATATCGTGGGTTCAAATCCTGTTCCACAATATTGAGTTAACGAGGGGGTTCATAGCACTGATTTGAAATGGGGGAAAGATCAATCAATTACTACTAGGAATGAAACTACGAACAATAAAATGACAAGCAATCAAGGAGGAATACAAATGAATGCAAACCAACAAAGCTTGAATCTTCTATTGTCTCTCTCTACTCCTTCTGAAACATTGTGTGTGTGGTGCTTAGTAATTGTATCGACAATGTCTATGACTTGGGAGCATTGAGAGTATGATATTGAATGTATGATCACAAGAAAGCTTGATACTTGAACCAATCTGATAGAGTAATGGCACATGAAAGCTTGAAATCCTGGATGTTTGACCGCAAGAAGGCTTGATGCTTGAAACAATCCGATAAAGTAAGGGTGCACAAAAGCTTGAAATCTTGGATCCTTCAAATGGTTATGAAGAGTTGATTATATATAATATGGAAATGATACGAACGGTTGAGATCAATCCCAGAGATTAGAGGATGAACAGTTGAGATCAAAAGGAACTGGAGAAGCCATTAGTAAAATCCATCTCCTCAACTTGGAGAGAGGAGATAAAGTTTGGTTAACTAAACAACTAATTATGAGTTACCTTTTGATCTGAAGAGGTAATTTTGAGTTACCTTTTTTAACTGGAGAGGTAGGTGGAGTAATTCATGCAATCAGAGATTTGATCAAGGGTTCTCTTTTTTGAACTAAAGAAAGGATTTAATTGAATATTTAATTTATTTTTGTAATTAAAGTATTCAACATGTGAGATAATTGAATTCTTTTTGGTTTAGAATTGAATTATTGAATGAAAATAAATTAATTTAATTAGAAGAATTAATTAATAAGTTTAAATATTTAAATTTAAACTTAGGAAATTGAATTTAATTAATTAATGAAGATTAATCAATTAAGGTTAATTAATTAAATAAAATTAATTATTTAATTAATTTGGGGGATTTGATTAGATGATTTAGGGAGTGAAATTAGAAGAAAATAGATGATTAATTAATGATTTAAAAACTATTAATTAATAGATGAAAATTAGTGTTTGTAATGTAAGGTCGCAAGTATGTCCATTTTAGGGTGTCTACACTACCCTACTCGTGGGTGGGGGCTTGGTGGTAAGCAACTGCCCTCTCTGTTTATTTCCTCCCTATTGTTGGGGCTTTTTGTTTGCGGTGGCAGAGCGGTGCTTTCCCTGGTGGATGACCTAAGTGCTTCTTGGCCTCATTCATGGTGTTCAACCTCTTTTTCTTTTGAGCATTATGCACCTATGTAGGAGCTTTGGCGTGGTTTGAGGTGCCCTATGCATGATGGGATTTGTTGAGGTTTCCCTTTGGTTTTTGGCACCATTCTTCTATTTGATGCCCATTTCATGAGATGGTGAGTTGTAGTTCCCCGGGTTTGATTGAAACTAGATGTGTTTTATTGGAGGGATGAGCACCTTGTTTTTCCTCTTTTGATAGTCATTGGTCCTACCCCTTTTCTTGTGAAGATCATGTTTAGTGAAGACACTCCAGAGTTCTGGATGATGATGTTGGCTCTTCATCATGAAGAGTTGTTTCGATTGACAGGCTCTTGGTATTCTGTGTTTTTGACCTTGGTGTGATGGGGAGGGCGTTCTCTTTTAGCTCTTTTTTTTTCTTTGTGTGGTCTGTCCTTTTTGCTTGGTCTGGATAGCGAGTTTTCTTTGTCTTGTGGGCAGCTGAATGCTGGTAGTTTTCAAGGGGTTAAAGTTTGCAACCAGTTTGGGAGCTTTCTCCAACCCTATAGATTTGGATTGTGGGTTGTTTTTCTGGAGGTGGGCTTGGTACTTTCTATCTGCTACTTCTTTCATGGTTCCTATGGACGTGGAGCAGTCTCCTATTGAGGGGGAGATTTTTATGACTTTGGAAGTGGACAAGTTTTGGGCTCTCTTCTGCGGATGGTGGTTTAACAGTTGTTGCCTTATGTTAGTTTTTCTCCTTAGTGCTCCTATTGAGGTGGGGCCCTTTACTATTGAGGTGGAAAGGGTTGTTGCAGTTTGAGGGTGGATCTACAGTTAGGGTATTATTAATCATAGGAAGATCTTTGAGAACCTTGCTTACACCAAGGGGATTAGGAAAGTTTCAACTGATAGCTTGTTGGTTGAGTTGTGGTGGGGGTCTTTCATGACCTGTGTTGTCCATCTTTCTCTCTTTGAGGTTTCTCTATTGTGCACTCTAGATACGGTTAATATGTTGTTAATGTATATCTAGTGTGCTATGATTGTACCACGGGCCAACATCCTCTTGTTGTTGCTTTTATCAAAAACAAATTGTAGCAATATAGAGAATTTTTAAAGATAGGTCAAGAAAGTGCTAGAAGGAGAAGAGAAAGAATATAGAGGATGGAAAAAGAGAGAATCATGAAAGAGAAAGAGGAGAAACAAAGAAGAAATCATCTAGTAATTGGCATCAAAGAGTACATGAATAAGATTTGATGCAGGAGCATCCTGGGTGTAAGGGCAATCTTGCATCACCCAAAAAATATTTCTGTTTTCTTTGCAATAAGGGCTACCTTGTGCAGAGCTGCTATTTATGGAAACTTGTTATTTTTAGTAAGTTGGTCATACAATCTCAGAATGTTCTGATTTTGCATGTGGAGGTTCATCTCAGTCATATTAGCCTGCCAGTAAAGTTTCATGGCTAGATCAGGTCTAGTTTTGAAGATATTGAAAATTTTCGGTATTGAAAATAGGGTACAGAAACTTTGAGCTCAGTTTTGAAGGCTTTAGAGGCCCCGAATGAGGTCGAAACTTGGCAATATGAAACTTGCTTAATTTAAGTAATGTAGAGTACTTTGTGGCATTTCAAAAATGGGGTTATAATAGTCAATCGGGTCAACTGGTGATGACTTATGGTCTTCAGAAGTTGGGCCACCTGAAATAGCAGAAAATAATTTTCCTTCAAAATTTTTGTTTGGGTTTCAAAAGTTATTTTGAGCCGACTTTGATGTACTAAATTGAAAAATAAAATAATTCTAAGTTTGGTC
>MU225864.1:1653193-1663967 GCA_018584345.1 Thuja plicata | reverse complement strand
GTATCATGAAGGAGGTGTTGAAGATGAGATCACAGCGGCACAGTGGAGTATTCCAGCAAGTAGTTCAGATACCAAGGAGATTGAAGACATACTAGACAGTCATGTTGGTAGAAGCACAAGGAATAGGACATATGAATAATATCTGGTCAAGTGGAAAGGACGACCTGTTGAAGATTCATCATGGCTGACAAGGGAGGAGGTTAACCATCTTGGTTTTCCTCTGCACATATGAGTCATGACAGGGTCACTTCTCAAATTACCCTGGGTGTCTGATGTAGGAGCATCCTGGGTGTAAGGGCAATCTTGCATCACCCAAAAAATATTTATGTTTTCTTTTCAATAAGGGCTACCTTGTGCAGAGCTGCTATTTATGGAAACTTGCTATTTTTAGTAAGTTGGTCATACGATCTCAGAATGTTCTGATTTTGCATGTGGAGGTTCATCTTAGTCATATCAGCCTGCCAGTAAAGTTTCATGGCTAGATCAGGTCTATTTTTGAAGATATTAAAAAATTTTGGTATTGAAAATAGGGTACAAAAACTTCGAGCTCAGTTTTGAAGGCTTTAGAGTGCCCGAATGAGGTTGAAACTTGGGCTAAATGAAGCTTTCTTAATTTAAGTGTTGTAGAGCACTTTGTGGCATTTTCGAAATGGGGTTATAATAGTCAATTGGGTCAAGTGGTGATGACTTATGGTCTCCAGAAGTTGGGCCACCTGAAATAGAAAAAAATAATTTTCCTTCAAAATTTTTGTTCCGGTTTCAAAAGTTGTTTTGAGCCGACTTTGATGTACTAAATTGAAAAATAAAATAATTCTAAGTTTGGTTGGCCCTAAGGGCTAAATTTCTGGAACCTTCTCAGGTGGTGAAAATTGCCTATATAAAGAAGGCCCATAGTGTTGTCTTAGGCAGTTTGGGGCAGTTCTGGGTAATAATTCGAGGCTTTGTCCTACAGAATATTGCAAGGGTAATGCCCATGTGACTTTGCATATTGTAATTCTGAAAGTTTGTAATTCCACATTTGTGGAGATAATAAGAAGTCAATTTTCTGTTCTTTCAAATTTTTGTTGCTTCTCTATTTTTGTTATGTGTTTGTGGCATTAAGGGGAGCACCCTTCATCAAGATTACAACAATAACATGTTTTTTTTTTTGGAGAGAATGAAAGAGATAAAAATTTTGGTGAATGAACAAATAAGAAATGTTGGAGAAACAACCAAAGAAAATATGGATAAGTGAATGTGGTTCTAGCATGTTAGAAATATAATAGTGAGTAGAGAGAGTGTTGTCAAAACTAAAATTGATGGAGAGAGAAGTTGCAAAGAAGAAGAGGATGCTATAGTAGTAGGTCCTTTGGATAGGACATGGAGACAAAGGGTAATGTGGAGAAACAAAGTAGATAAGAACATAGAGGTATTGATATATGCAATCTAGCTTAGTGCAAAACATGATGATGAGAAGGTTATAAAGATTGCAGTTAAGGTTTTCACAAAATAAAAAATGAAAGAAGGGAAGAAAGGTAATAATTTTCTAAATTCTTATAATCTTGTTTATGTTGATTTTTACATCTTGTGGAGTGATTGTTTATGGGAGTCAGTTAGTTGAATGCAAAAAGAATGGAATGTGAGGAGAAGGTGAGTGTAGATGATGAAGATTGGGTAATTGAATCATTTATGTGATTCTTCATTTGAAGTTTATTTTGTAGTTATGTGATTCTTCATTTGAAGAATTTTGTAGTGGAAGATTGCAAAGAAGAGAAAAATGAATTCTTTGAAATCTATCATGTGACCAAGAGTGGCAATGCTGAAATATGTCAGAAGACATGCAAATTTTGATAATTTTGGAGTAGTGCAATGATAAGTACCTTGATGAAATACCAAATGCCCAAAATGGAAGCAGATAAGGAGTGGCTATTTATGAAAAAATTTATTTTTTGTATTTTTTTTTTGCAATGTGAAAGAAGTTGAAGAAAAGGTTATAAATATTTATGATTTTAATAATGGTATCGATTAAGTAGTGTTTCCAAGTATAAATAGGAAATAATTATTTTTGATAAAACTAATGGTGAAGATTTGAATAAAAGCGAAGATGATTTGCAATGGAGATGATGGTAGGGACAATATAGTGAAGGAGAAAAGGAAATTGTTTTATGGTGGACATAAGTCAATGAAGGATCTATTTGGTAGAGGAAGATAAGATTTACTTTTAGCTAAGTGCTAGAAGTCTTCTGAAATAGGAACTTTCTTTAGAATGTGTAATTTCATTGTTGGCTAACATTTGTGAGCTATGTTGAAATACCTTTTACTCAATGAGTATGATTGTATGCCTCTTCAGATTCATGGTTCCTTCACTTTCCAACAATGAGGGTTAGTAGCACTGGTTTGCAATGGGGAAATCAATACAAAAAATACTAATGATGAATACTTAAAACGTATCAATAAAATATACAAGAAAATAAGAGAAAACAAAAGAATGAAACCCCAATTGCTTGAAGCTTCTATTGTCTCTCTCTACTCCTTCTGAAACGCTATTTTTGATGCTCAGTATTGGTGTGGGCAGTGCCTATGACTTGGGAGCATCAAGAATTTGATACTTGAATGTGTGTGTGATCAGAATATGGCTTGAATGCTAGAATCAAACTGAAGGAGTAATGGCACACGAGCTTAAAATCTTGGATCCTTCAAATGGTTATGAAGGGTTTATTATATAGGAATGGAGGATGATATGAACAGTTGAGATCGATCCCAGAGATAGGGAGATGAACGGTTGAGATTAAAAGGAACTGGAGAAGCCATCAGTAAACTCTGTGTCTTCAACTGGGAGAGAGGAGATAGAGTTTGGTTGACTGAAGAGCTAATTGTGAGTTACCTTTTAGAACTGAAGAGGTGGGTGGGGTTACCCATGTGAACTGGAAAGATGGGTGGAGTTACCCATGTGAACTGGAGAGATGGGTGGACTAACCCATGTGATCTGATTAACGATTATCTCTTTGAAAATAAATAAATATTTAATTCATTTATTTAATTAAAGTTTTCAACATGTGAGATAATTGAATTCTTTTTTATTTAGAATTGCATTATTGAATGAAATTAAATTAATTTAATTGGAAGAATTTAATTAGTAAGTTTAAATCTTTCAATTTAAACTATAGGAAATATAATTTAATTAATTAATTAATGGTAATTAATCAATTAAGGTTAATTAATTAAAGGTAATTAATCAATTAAGGTTAATTAATTAAATGAAATTAATTATTTAATTAATTTTGGGAATTTGATTAGATGAATTGGGGAATGAATTTAGAGGAAAATAGATGATTAATTAATGATTAAAAAATCATTAATTAATAGATGAAAATTAGTGTTTTTAATGTAAAGTCACAAGCCTGTCCATTTTAGGGTGTCTACATTTGCCCCTCGTTGATGCAATGCGGCTTGTCGCAGTATGTCAAAGATTATTTATTTTGATCCTACCCCAGCTTGCCCCAGTGATAGAAGGTGTATTTATGCCCCCTCAACAAATTTGAGCAAAAAGTTGTGACATGAGCGTTAATTTGTTGAAACTGCAAATTGTGAATCTAGGTAGTTGACAGATTTGAAAAATGCTTTATTATGCCCCTGATATTGAGTTTTTAAGTTTCCAGGGTCCGGGAAGATAATTTTGAGGACTTGGGGGAATTAGGGTTTTTGAAAACCTCTATAAATAGCTAGGAGAGCCATTCATTTGTCACTTTGCACTCTGGAGCTCTGATAATTCTGGTGAGTTTGTATATCATTTTCTCTGCTTTTTTCTATCTTCTTTGAGCTATGGCGGGCATTTCAGGTGTTGTACATATTTTTGATCAAGTCCGTACCTTTCATCAGCCAGCTGGCATAAGACATATGGTAAGTGATCTTTTCCTCCCTATCATTAATGTGCTCATTTATTGCATTTAAATTTTTTTTCTTTTTTTGTTAATTTTAAAGAGTGCTGCAATAGGTTGCAGTTTTGCCGCAATAGATAAGTATACTGCATTTGTAGTGTTTATTACCGCAATTGATGTTTGTTTGCCACATTTGATGTTTTCTTGCCACAAAGGCCTTAAAAGTTCCATATTTTTTTGTGGATTGCCACAATTGTTTGGATAGTCCTCTTTTAACATGCATTAATGACTTGACATTTCTTTGTCACTAACCTGGTACTGATACTTTGTTTTTTTTTGTTTTTTAGTTTTCTGGGACTATCCTTCGATGTTGGGAGTCAAGACCCTCAGTTTTGATTCTTTACTTTCAGGTAACTGAGGCTGAGAGAGACATTCGGAGGAAGTTAGGCCTCTACTGGATTTCTTATATGCCTGAGATCATGACCAACAGGGGTCTGATCTCCACCTTACTAGAGAGGTGGCATTCTTATACCTCTACCTTTAGTTTACCGACTGGCGAGTGCACAGTCACTCTGGAGGATGTTTATCGCATCCTGTAGATTCCTATTCAGGGGCCCTTGTTGAGTATGACCGAGACGCTGGTGTGACTTCACTGTCTGAGCTTTTTGGGTTGCCCCATGATCAACATGGGATGTCTGATCCCTATGATATCCCATGGTCTAGATTTGGGATGGGTCTTGATAGGTTATCCACATTGTTAGGTAGTTTGATTTGTGGGATCTTGTGTCTCGATTGTTGCAGCATAGATTCTCTGTCGGGTTCAGTGCTTGTCTACGTGGTATGGTTTGAGATCATACCCTATATGCCTAGGGTCTGTGCATGTTAGCCCACATATACTTTCATATGTTCTATGTTTCTTACCTTGGAGGTAGGTCGCTTGGGTGTGGTGCTACCTTACTTCAAATATGGGCTTGGGAGCACATTGCAGTGTGTAGTCCTGTTGGTGCTCGAGATCTTCCTGTAGGGAGACCGTATGTATTCATGTATGATAGTGCCATCATTCAGTCTCACATGGGCCACTTGATGTTTTGGTGGAAGAAGCTAGATATGATGCCATACTTTATCTGGAGGCCTTACATGGACTGTCCTATTTGGGATGGTGAGGATGTGCATCTACCTTTTTGTTGTCAATGGAGGTTGTTGATCGGCCATGTCAGTAGGCATGTACATATGATATATTTCCACAAAACTGATAGGGTGTTGTGGCAGTCTGGGGAGAGTCAAGATGTGATAGATTCATATGCCTACTTTGCTCGTAGATTGAGATGCTACTCTTTGGGGTTCAGTTGTTCCTTTGGATGCAACTATTACTAAGTTCCAGGGTCTCATGCTTGTTGCATGGACTTGGAGATCTACTACTGTGGATGTTGGTATATATTTTGATTCTACCCCTACTTGATGTATTTATCTATTCTGATGTGTCCATACTTAGTTATATGATCTGCACTATTTAGATATATTTCCTTTGAATAGTCTTTTATGTTGATCATGTATATGTTACTGATATCTGAACTTTTTTTGTTACAGGCACTACTCCATAGTATGATGGATGGTGGTGGGCTTCTCATCTAGAGCCACTCACTGAAGTGTCACGACTAGTTATTGGTAGACTGTTGAGGAGGCCACGTTAGAGGCGGGGTCAAGGGAGGGATGGGGGTGGCAGAGATGGAGGTGGTAGGGATGAAGGTTTTAGGGATGGAGGTCAGGGGAGAGATGGGGGCCAGGATGGTGGGTGGGGGAGGGGTGGTGATGACAGAGATGATCCTGGTCCCGGGGGTGCTGGTGGTGGGGTGAAGATGAGGAGTGGGCAGAGTAGTGGGAGGAGAGTTGGATTATGTGTCATCCTAGAGGAGGATGAGGGTTTAGACGAGGAGAGTCCTCAGTTGGTTTGGAGAGTGCATCATCACACTGCTGTTGTGCTTCCTAAGAGATTGGAGGAGAGATTCATTGTAGAGGACATGGATGTGGAGATAGGGGATATTAATTTTGAGGCCTAGGATGTAGAGAGTGTAGTTTCTAGCACTTCTAGTGGGAGTAGCATTACTGGCAGCAGTATTGAGCAGAGTGTAGATAGTGAGGACTCATGGGTTGTGAGGGAGAGGAGATATAAGGGATTAGGGGATAGCATAGAGGAGGGATACATTGATGTGGTTGTGGGAGGGATGGATATAGATCCTTCTGTTCTTGATAGACTGACACGACAGGTTGCAAATTTGCAAGTCATAATTGCTTCTTCTAATGCTTGTGATACTGCTTTAGAGAGTAGGGTTGCAGCACCCAGGGCCAGGGTGACTACGGGGGAGGTTAGAGAGTGCCAGGCTTGAGTTGAGGTCTAATCATTTATTGACAGTGTATAGGACACTTCACATCGGGATGTATTGGATCGATATTATAGATTTGGGCATGATGTCCAGAGAGAGATTGATTACTAGCGGTGCCACTATGAGGGCGTTGTTCCTTCAGCTCAATGGGTTCCAAGTTATACAGCCTCACAGTGATCAAGCAGAGCATAGAGCTCATAGACCAGTGGTGTTGGTGGTCTTGGTCCATCATAGAGACCTGCGTCTGATATGCCACCCCCTTGTCTACCTGGCAACGAGGGTGGGGGTAGCTCCTACTAACATTTGTAGCCCTTCCTTTTTGTATCATGTACCATTTTTGTAGTGATGTTTATTTGATATACTCTGAGGCTTATCCATGATTGTATCTCAACACATTGATATTTATTGATAAATATGTTTATTACCTTCTTTTGTTCAGGCTTGCGATTGTTCATTGTACTTAGATATTTTGATTTATATGAGATGCAGCTAGTGATTTTATATGACGTGCAATTGTGTACTTGCTATATGTATGGTTCTACATGATCTATGCTTAGATGATGTAACATTTATGCAATGTGTTTCTATTATGCAGACTCTTAGATGGATGATTTACTTTTCCTATAATACTGACATGTGTATGCAGAATGGTGGAAATAAAATGCATATGTTATATGAGATGCTTATGGATGCATGTGATATGATTTACCATGTATGCAACTGCAATTTTTTTTCATTTTTTCTAATGCACTTAAATAGAATGGATGCAATCTATTATGCACAAATTATCTAAGTAATGCATGTGTTAGTTAGAAGATAATCGGTGGAATTGCGTTCTCTGGGATTTGATTTGATAGGTATGGGATGATTAAAAGGATTTTTGATTTTTGATAGATATGAATTGATAGAATGGATGAGTGACCCAAGTCCCTGTCGCGTTTCTAATTTTTGTCATCATTGCATATTTTTATGAAATCTCGAAGAGTGTCCAATGCATCTAGATCATGTACCATCTGGATACTGCCATGACCTCTTGATAACTAGAAGGAGTAGAGAGATTGAATAGAAAGAGAACTTAGTGTACCCAAATATTGACCATCTGGGTTCAGCTATGTTCCCTCTTTGAAAAGAAAGAGAGCCAAAAGAACCAAGATATTGACCATCTGGATACCACTTTTCCCTCTGAACAATCTGAACAAAAATAAAAAAATAAAACCAAGATAGGACTCCAACACACCCAGAGTCCATTTGGATAGCACTGTGATCTCTTGATTTTGAAAAGAAAGACCAAAAAAACAAGATAGAATTTCAATGTACCCAGAGTCCATCTGGATAGCACTATGAACTCTTGATTTTAAAAAGAAAGCCCATAAAAATCAAGATAGAAATCCAATGCACCTAGAGTCTATCTAGATGCCACTATGATTCTATTGGTAAATAAACAAGCATATAACAGAGAAGGAATTTCCAATTCTTTCCTAGGGTTAAGCTCAAATCGTGGAACTGTGTGGTTGCCCGATAAGTGACAGTGCCTAGTGCATTTATCCTAAATCATCATGGCGCCCGAATCAAAGTGAACATTCAATAGATAGTAATCAAAGAAAATAAGTCATGATCCATCATAGATATTCTCCTCACTTGGTGGATCCTAGAGTAGTGTAAGAACATAACCGCGCAATATAGATTGACATCTGATTCACTGATTGACCTAGTCAACATTTTTTATTATTCCTTGATTCAGTTTGATTCTCTTGATTGGCTTGACTCTTTTGATAGGCTTGATTGGCTTGATTGTTTTTGTTGTGTCTGGTTTCAGTAATAGTTGGCTCATATAAGACTGACCTATCTGGTTTTGAGCCTAGCCATCACTTTGTAAGACAATTGATATGATTGATTGATTGATTTTGATCATTTTTGGTGGCTGATCAAGTTGCGTCAGATTGGCCCAATGCTAATTTGCAAAGCTCATGGTTGTGACATTTGATACATTGGCTTGGTCTCCAGTTGGCTTTCTTATAGATTTGATAGACTGATAAAGTTGTGTCATGTGGGCCTAATGTTGAATCACAAAGCTCATGGTTTTGAGATTGATTGACTTGGTGTGATCGCCTTTTTCTTTGTTGATAACCGAGTTGGTTTTATTGCTGGGTATTTTGCAATTTTTTGATTTTTTTTTTATGAAGATTGATTTTTTTAGGACATTTTGATCTTTTTTAGGAATTTTGATGAGTTTTCTAATTTTTTTTTGTGGATTTTTTTAGGATATTTAGAATCGTCCCCTAGTCTGGTGGACCAGTACTAACCATGGATAAGTGTTGGTGTTCAGAGGGGATTGTGCTTCTGGATATAGCTTGTGATGACATGTAACTGATTAAATGATTGACTATATTAAGTTGAAGATGATGCAAGACATTAAATCAGTTAATGGTTTGTATTGTCATTGATGTCAGCTTGATATCATCTGTATGGTCATGCCAAAGACTTTAGAGAACCAATGGAATAAAGGTTATGCTTTCAGCAATGCATAAAAGTCTAGTATTCACTAAGTGACAGACTACACCAATGGAGTGCACACAATTGGTAAAGACAGAGATAAAAGTCACAGTGATGCCCAACGAGCAGAAGACAATGTTGCCCAACGAAGCAGAATCACATGATGCCCGACGAGCTAAAAACAGTGTTTCCCGACGAGCAAGATCCAATGATTTTGTATTGTCATTGATGTCAACTTGATGTCATTTGTATGGTCATGCTAAAGACTTCAGAGAACTAATGGAATAAAGGTTATGCTTTTAGCAATGCATAAAAGTCTAGTATTCACTAAGTGACAGACTACATTGGCGGAGTGCACACCATCGGTAAAGACAAAGATAAAAGTCACAATGATGCCCGACAAGCAGAAGACAGTCTTGCCCAACAAAGAAGAATCACATGATGCCTGACAAGCTAAAAATAGTGTTTCTTGACGAGAAAGATCCAATGATGCCTGATGGACGGAGATCCAGAAGCTAACTGAAGCGACACTGACAGAACTGGCAGTTGTCACCGGCGACGAACTATAGAATTGACTGACGAAACAGAGAGATCAGAAAATGACAAAATATCTAGCTGGCAGAGCTAAAGGATAGAATTAACTGGTTGTTTTATTTTTTTTATTCGACCATAGTTAAGTAAGTGATTTGTATAGCTGGCAAGAAGATAACTACGAGATAAATCAAGAGTTAAAGCCATAAATCAATTTGGCTAGATTGTTTTTCATGCCAAGAGTCAAGAATTAAGGAAAATCATGTCTATTTAAGAGACAAGAATAATTCATTCTCAGTGTGGTCAATAAGAAATTAGATACACGGGGGAGTGAACTGATAGAAGATGCTAAAGAGAAACTGATGAAGGATTAACTTCATGCAGTCCTGATCAATCAAGCTGAGGAAGTGCTAAAGAATTTTCCAGACACTGACAAGCAGAGAAGCATAGCATCATAGAGAAGAAAGAGTTAAGTACAGAGGAATTGTAGTGTTACATTGATCAGAGAGATATTGTAAGTAAATAGATCTGAAAATCTGCAATTCAGTTGCATTAGGAACAGGTCATTTTGTTTCAGTTTAACCATTGAAGCAATAAGTCTCTTAACAGAGCAGGACTTAACAGTCTTTTGTAATTGAGGTATATCCTAACAGATTACCAGAAGGTTGACTCATGATAGTAGCACCGGTCTTACCTAAAGCCTGTTGATAGTCTAAGAAGGAGGTTGATTCAAGGATGGTAGTAAGATTTGCATAAAGCCTATTGACAGTCATGAGACTGATTCAAGGATGTTAGCATTGATGCCAGATACTTAGTGACAACCTATGTATTGAAAATCCTCTAATAAGGTCACACTTAACAGTGTGTTTGTAACCTTTAATAGGGTTGGCTCCTAACAGGGCTCACTTTAGAAGAGTGAAAATTTGGGGTACCGGTCCCAGTGGTTTTTCCCTTAATAGGGTTTCCACATTAAAATCCTTGTGTTATGTGTATGGTTTATTACTTTAGTGTTTTACATTCTACATATGCATTTATGGATTGACTGGTATAATCTGCACATTTACTAAGTATCGGTAAATATAGTTTACTTCTTATCAGTTATCAAGGAGAATAAGGACAAACAAGGTAAACCGACAGACAGTTATTTGTTTCAAATATTTCAAAGGCATGCATCTTGTTGGGACTTAATAATTTGAGAAGTATTGATTGGTGGATTAAAGTTTAAATTGGATAAATCTCTGAAGCCACTGATTCACCCCCCCTCTTACTTATTACTAACAATTGGTATCAGAGCTTGTGTTCTTAGAAGGAAGGTTTCAAGACCTAAGTGAAAGATCACAAGATGAATAGACGAGATGTGTCCAAATTGAACAAGGACAACTTTTCTTCATGGCAAAGCAGGATAAAGCTTCACTTATCAGGTATTGGCAATGATATTACTCAATACTTAGAAACTGAATATGTGTTTCCTATAGGACCATTGACAGTGGATCAATTGAGAGTAAAGCATGA
>MU225864.1:1617854-1644794 GCA_018584345.1 Thuja plicata | reverse complement strand
GAATTCTACTTGCCTATGCTGCATACAAAGGATTCAAAGTATATCAAATGGACGTCAAGTCAGCATTCCTAAATGGAATACTTGAAGAAGAGGTATACATTGAACAACCAGAAGGGTTTGTGGATCCCCCCTCTCAGTTATTACTAACAGCTTGTAGTCAGTCTTGCATTTGAAGTGTGCTCAAACTTTTTATTTTTGAGTTCATTGGTGCTAAAGATGGATTTGAACACTCGGCGCCTGTTTGCCAGGTTTTCACCAAGGTACCTACTCAATAGCACCTGTTTGCCAGGTTTTCACCAAGGTAGCATTTTGTATTTTTTTATTTTTTTGGTATTTTCTAGATATGTAGATAGTTGCCTTAACCATTGAGACCTCAAGCGTAGAACCTCTTGAGGTGCATGGTGTTTATGTATTCAGGGAGCTGATCTCCTTCTGGTGTTGCCAGTTGGTATGCCCCACTCTAGGTAGAGTTGATAATGACATATGGTCCTAGCCAGTTAGGCTCAAACTTTTCTAGTTTGACTCGCTCTGCTTGGTTCTTTTGATTTTCCATGAGCACAAGGTCTCCTACCTCAATTTTTTGTGGCCTCACATTCTTGTGATAATTCATTCTAAGGTGATTCTGATAGCCTTGTAAGTGGTTGAATGTGTTTTGTCTTCTTTCATCTAGTAGTTCCAAGTCACTGAGCCTCACTACTCTGTAGTCTTCATCTGAAATCAGGTTCTTTAATGCTATTCTTAGGGATGAGATTTCCACTTTGAGGGGTAGAATCACCTCTGATCCATATACTAGGGAGTAAGGAGTGGCTCATGTAGGTTTTATCACACTATTTTTGTATGCCCATAATGTGGGACTAAGCTATAAATGCTAGTCTCACCCTGATTCATTAACTATTTTCTTCAAGATTTTCAAAATGGTCTTGTTTGTCACTTCAGCTTGGCCATTCCCTTGAGGATAATAGAATGAAGAGAACCCTTGTTTGATTTGGAACTATTCACATATCTCTTTAACATATTTGTTTTGGAAAGGTGTATCATAATCTATCAGGATGGTTTGAGGAATTCCATACTGACATATGATATGGTTGAGTATGAACATTGAGATCTACTTTCCCATTATGTAAGTGAAGGGAATTTCTTCCACCCACTTAGTGAAGTACTCTGGTGCTGCTATAATGTATTTTAGTCCATTAGCTGAAGATGGTGTAATCTTGCTCACTAGGTCAAATCCCCACATAGAAAATGGTAATGGTGAAGTGATAGGATTTATTTCTTGGGCTGGTGCATGGATGAGGTCTCCATGAATCTGACATTGCCTACACCGTCATACATACTTGTTTGCATTTATCTCTACTGTTGGCTAGTAGTATCCCATGTGGATAATATTTTTAGCTAAGTTGTTGCCACCTCCGTAGGTTCCACAAATTCCTTCTTGTACCTTGTACATAGCTCTCTGAGATTCCATGGAAGTGAGACATTGTAATAGCGTTCCGTCTAGACTTCGTCTATATAGAGTAGTTGGGAGAATGGTGTACCTAGAGGCTTTGCGGATGAGGGAATTTTTCTGAATCCCAGACAATTCGGGAGGTAAGACACTAGTTTGGAGGTAATTATACATGTCATGGTACCATGGGCTTTCAGGACCAACAAGGAAAAATGCTAATTCTATGATTAGTGCCTGATGTGATGGCATCATGAGTTGTTTCACTAGAAACTGGAATCTAGTTTCATTGCCTGGCATATCGATCAGTGATGCTATGGTAGCCATCACATCTGTAGCTTTGTGTTGAGTCCTTGGTATTTTCTCAAAAAGGATGTATTGGAACTTAGTGCGCAACCTGTCCATCTATTCTCTATATGGTATTAGCTTCTCATCTTTTGTCATATAGTCATTGTTGACTTGGCTAATGACCAACTGTGAATCTCCGTAGACCTTCAGGTTCTTGATTCTCCATTGAATTTTTGTTTTTACACCGATGATATGAGCTTCATACTTGGCTATGTTTTTGGTGTACAGGAAGTTGAGTCTGAAAGAAATGGGTATTGCATCATTGTTTGGAGTGATGAGTACTATCCCTTCCCCTACACCATGGTTCGTGCATGACCCATCAAAGTATAGTTGCCATATATCTATAGCCAATTGTAGTGTAAGAATAAACTCATCTGGAAAGTCAGATAAGATAGGATGATGATCCTGAATAGGTGCCTCTGCTAGTTGATCCGTAATCACTTGCCCTTTGATGGATTTTCTATCTACATACTCAATGTCAAACTTGCTTAAGATCATTACCCACTTTGCAAGTCGTTTGATGAGTGTTGCTTCACTAAGTAGATACTTTAGAGGATCAATGTGCACTATGAGCTTAATTTGATGGCTCAACATGTAATGCCTTAGCTTCTGAGAAGAAAAGACCACCGCTAATCATGACTTTTCAATTTGGCGTATAGTTGAGCTCATATCCTACTAAGTTTTTGCTGAGATAGTAGATGCTCTCTCCTTACCTTGGTCATCATGTTGTGCTAGGAGCACTCCTAAGGCTGTTTATGTTGCTGAGATGTATAGAAGTAGTGGTCGGCCTTGAAGTGGTGGCACAAATATGGGAGAATTGATTAAATAGTCCTTGAATATTTGGAATGCTTCTTCACACTATTCTGTCCACATAAAATTTACTTCCTTGTGTAGTAGATGTTGAAATGGGTGGCACTTGTCTGCTAGTTGAGCTATGAATCACCTAATTGATTGAAGCCTACCCTGTAAACCCCTTAGTTGCCTTAGGTTATTTGGTGGAGGCATGTCCAATATTGCTTTGACTTTTGCTGGGTCAACCTCTATGCCTTGATGCGACACAATGAATCCCAAGAGCTTCCCTATTGTTACCTCAAATGCACATTTCTTTGGATTTAAACAAACCTTGTATTCCTGCATTCTATCGAATATGGGTCCAAGTACTTGTAGATGATCTTTTCTAAGTGTTGACTTTGCAAGTATCTCATCAACATAGTCCTCCATTGTTTTGTGGATGAGGTCATGGAAGATGGTTGTCATGGACCTTTGATATGTTGCTCCTACATTTTTTAGACCAAATGACATAACATTCCAACAAAAAGTGCCCCAAGGACATGTGAAAGACATTTTATGTTGGTCTTCTAGCACAATCCTTATCTGATTATACCCTAAAAATCCATCTATGAGTGATAACATTTGATGTCTTAATGTTAGATCTACTATCATATCGATGTTAGGAAAAGAAAATTCATCCTTGGGACAAGCTTTGTTAAGATCTCTAAAGTCTGTGCAAATTCGAATCTGACCACTGTGCTTGGTATCTAGTACCAAATTGGATATCCATTCTATGTATGGGATCGGTCTTATGAACTTAGCATCTAGGAGCTTTTTTCAATTCTTCCTTGACTAGTAATGCAACATGGGGATGCATCTTTCTCAGCTTTTGTTTAATGGGTTTGGCATTGGGTAGAAATGGGAGATGATGTAGCACAAGCTCTGGGTCTAATCCTGACATGTCAGAGTAGGACCATGCAAAATTTGTCTTCCTTTCCTTGAAGAAACTGATGAACTGTTCTCTCTCCTCTACGGTGAGTGATTTTCTAAGTAAATGTTTTGTGGGTTCTTGTCATCACCCAAGTTGACTTCTTTCATTTATTCTACTAATAATGTCAAATTTTCCTCTGTCAAGGGGAGGAGTTCCTGCTCTCCATCTTCTAGCGCCTCAGTGAGGTTTTCACTAGAAGATACGTCTTGTTTTGTCTTTTTATCATTTTTTGTGCCAGTAAGCACATTTTGGTTTTCACTTACTAATGATTCTTTTTTCTTTTTCAATTATTTTTTATGACTCGAAAGAGGAGCTTCCTCCCCAAAGTATGTTGATCTGTCAAGGTCGATGGAAAAACCTGCTTTATGGTCTCTTGATGGCATTCCCTCTCTAAGTCATATGAAGTCTATGATAGCCTCATCATTCTCAAAGATATCCATATCATGCGGTCCTTGTTGATCCCACTCTATTAGTTCTGGGTGTACAAGACATAGGCCCTCATGTTGGGTTGACTCTCTTTGGTTGAAGGGAACTACGAAAATGGTTCCAACAAACCTAGACTGTGATGTGGATGTACCACCTATTGAATTACTATCGATATAGGGTTGGTCATCTATGGTTAATTGGTCGAACAGATTGTCAAGGTGTATGGTGGTGGCTGACCGTGGGGAATAGTCTGGGATTGAAGTTTCGGAGTCATGAAGGGATCTCCACTCGTACTTGTGGGAGTCAGTTTCGCTAGAACGCTCATTGGATGTCTCACTTCCCTCATTATCATGGATTTCTTGGTTGAGGTTTAATCAGGATTGAGAGGTTTCCACTTCGATAGGAAACAACTGTTGTAGTATGTTTCTTATCAAGACATGTTCTGGGTTTTTCCCCAATGTAACTCTATTATTTGTTCTTGATCAACTTGTATATCTCGGGTGATAGGATTGGTTCTTTGTTGCCCATAGCCTAACCCTTTCTTGTTTCTTTGGGTTGGCAGGAGAGACAATTCCATTAAGCCTTGTTGTCTTTCCCCCAGACTAGTTGTACCATCATACCCAAATTTTTGCAACATTGTATAGCCAGTTCCATAGTTTGATATGGGTAGGGGTTGTTGAAGTGTCTCTTGTGGATCTTGGTACAACCATGTATTGATATCTAGATCAAATGGGTTTTCTTATGCAATGTCTCCCGATCTGAAAAAGGTTGTGTGTGGACACCTGAACAGAACAGGCTCTGGGGTTTCAGTTGTAATAATTGGTTGTGGCATGCCATATGTTCTTGGGCTCTGAGGCATGTTTGTAATAGTCAAAGATTCCTCGTGGTTGTATTCACCACATCCCTTGTTATTAATGGATATTTTTCCCACTTTTCTTAGGATATATTTGGGAATTGAGTTTGATGCGGATAGGATGCTTGCCTCTTGGTTCAAGGGACCCTAGTTGTCAGTGTTGGTTTGGACCGCATTATAGTATTGGAAAGGATTTGGATCTCCCTCAATGATGATTTCTTCCCCCTAGTGTGGGAACTTGATGCACTGATGATATGTTGAAGGTAAATATTGCATCTCATGTATCCATGGTCTCCCTAGTAACATGTTGTATCCCAACTCTAGGTCTAGGATCTGGAAGGGGGTGTTCTTGACAACTGGACCAATCTAGATAGGTGGAATGATAATACCTTTAGAGGATCTTTCCTCTTCATTGTAGGATATGCTATTGATCCTCATTGTTACATCAATACTAGACTCTGAGTAGCCTAATTTCTTGATTACCTTTAAAGTACAAATGTTTAATCCAGCCCCACCATCAACAAGGACTCTACAGATTGCACTTTTGTAGATTTGGACAAGTAAGTGCAAGGGATCATTATGCAAGGGTTTCTGCGGTGGCACGTCACGGTCTATGAATGTTGCATGTTTGTTGGCTGTTATATGGTTAACCATTGTTTGAAATCTCTCAGGGGTTATGTCCCTTGGGACAGCTTCTTTCTGAAGGGCTTGGTCAAGTACTTGTTTATGCTATGGAGTAATGCGCAAGAGGTCAAACATGGAGATTTGGGCAGGCATGCACTTTAGCTGATCCACTAGGCTTATCTGTGGATCTGAGGTTGCTTGAGGGTTGACTAGTGTAGCATATGAGGAAGGTGCTCCTTGCAAGACAACTCTTGTATGACGCGTGGTTACAACACATTTGTTACCTTGGTCTCTGATAGTGATCGTAGCCACATGGCTATATGAATGATTTAGGCAATTGATAGTGTTATCACTATTGGTATAAGTGTAATTGACCTATTTTGACTATCCACCAGCCCCAAAGGTTTTCCCTTTATTGTGATCATGAAATGTGTCGGTGAATATTGTATGATTAGTTGTTCCTTTGGTTTCGACATTTGTCACGTTGATGACCCCTGTGTCAATCAGGTCTTGGATAGCATGTTTTAATCAGCAATAGGTGGGTGTTTTGTGTCCCTTCACCTGATGAAACTCATAGAAATCATTGTCATTGTACCACCTTGGTTTAATTTCATTGTGTTCATATTCCTTGATTTCCAAGAGAGTGATATTGTTAGATTGTATCAGCTTTCGTAAAGCTGATTCTATCGACTCTCCTAATGGTGTGAAGTCTCATTGTTGGAATTGAAACTGTGGCTTGCGTTGAGCCTGTTGTTGATTGTTTGACACAGCGTCTGCTTGGACAGGGGGAAGTTGTGTTTGAGTGTGTACTTTTGGAGTGAGCATCGTAGTTTGTTGGTTGGCCACAGGTGCACCTTGGAGTGACACTTTGGGTTGTGCGTAGTTGACTATCTTCACATCAATGACACCATCGTTGGTGACATTTTTTTTTCATTCCACCACTTATCTTTGTCCATTGAAGTCTTGTTTGTATTCATTTGGATAGGATCTACAAGGACACCTAATTTGACTAAGTTTTGCTCACAACAAATTCCTTGTTCGATGAGTTGTGTAAAGTTTGGAGCTAACTGCAATTTTATTGTGAATGACATGTCTAGAATTAGGTTGTCAACAAACATGACTATTATGTCTTGCTTAGGTACATCATACATTATTTTGTTTGCAGTATTCCTCCATCTCTGTAGGAATTTTACAAAAGACTCTCTGTCTTTTTGTTTGATATCGCAAAGGTCCTTAATGTTGACCTTGCGCTCGATGGAAGTGAGAGATGAACTTTTTAGCCAACTCACCCCAAGACAGAATGGCATGAGGTAGATGTGACAACCATTCCATTTCTGGTCCAACTAAGCTTTATGGGAATAGTCGCATTAAGTATGCCTCATCATGTGTGACTTTGATGCAACTAGCAAAGAATTCTTGGATATGCTCAATAGGGTTGGTATTGCCCCTATATTTGTCAAATTTTGGTACCAAGAAGTGAGTTGGGAATGGAGACAAGTGAAGAGAGTGATCAAAGGGGTATGGGTATAAATCCTCTGCAGTGTAGGATTTAGTTTTCCCTTGAATTTGCATATCCATCATTTGGGTTTGAAGGTTCTGCAGTTGTTGGATCAGCATGTCTGTTTTAGACTGAGGAGGATGTGTGATGTTATACCTATATTTTGTAGTAGATATGAGGTTGCACCTCTGCATCCCTTGAGTAGGAACATAGGACCTTGTCCTTGGGACTTGATATTGATTTCCCAACACATGATTCTGAAATAGGGGCACGTGAGTGGCCCAAGGTTGGTTTTGTTGTGTTTGTTGTTGGGGTTAGGGATGTTGTTGTTGATGAAGCTGGGGTTGATATTGCTGAGGTTGAGGTTATTGTTGTTGAAGCTGGGGTTGCTGCTACTAGGGTTGAGGTTGTTGCTAGGTGAGAAAAGGCAAACCCTTGGGTGGGCATTGACTGAAAGTCAGACCTACAGCGATGGATCCCTATGGGAATGATGTGTTGACCCCAAGGCTAGTAGGGATTGACTGCAGTAGCGGCATGGTGGCAAAAATGTTGCTACTTGTTGGTGGGATAGAAGGCATATCACATGAGAGCTTGATTGGCTAGGCCATAAGGTCAAGGGTGGAGGCATACTACTGACCATGGGTGCACTTAGTTGGGAGCCTTTCATGCTTTGCATGGAAAATGTGCTAGCTTGGTTCGTGCAGGTGGTTTGACTGGGTATCATTTGTGCCAATGTTGGTGTTGTCAAGGGTGGGAAGATTTGAGAAACCACAGGTAGTGTTTGAGAGGGTTTAATAGTGTTTTGACCTATGAGAGGGTTTTCGAGCCATATGGTCGACAAACTAAATTCAGTGGGGAGTTTGACTCCCTTCTTTATCAGCATGGCTAAGAAATATTTGGAATTCCTCTCTACAACAACATCAACTACTTACGCGAAATAGGCATCTTCCTCTATATCTTCGAGCTCCTCTTCTGTGACATTTTGGAAAAAAGTTGACCCACAGGGATTCTCAATGAGTAGAGAAGAACTGGTATTCATGAAATGATCATCCTCTCGCTATGTTTCCTAAGTGGGGAATCTGTTGATATATGACTCATCAGGTTGTGTTCTAGCCTTTGACTTTGTGCAAGGCCCTCCATGAGGCATTTGAGACATTTTGTGTTCCAGATTTTTTCACTAAAACAAGTGATATAAAGAAAACAAAAAAAGGATAACCTTTCTAGGAAAGTCCGAGTTATGTTTTGGACAAGGGTAATTCTAAGGACAGATGTTGATTTATCTTGATCTCAAAGTTTTTGATGATGTAAGAATAAGATTTGTCACCCTTTTCCTAGGACAAACTCACTGATAGAGATAATGATGATGTTGAGATGATGGGATTAAGATATTTTGAGTCTAACCTTTTGAACTAACAATGTTTAGACAATAATCGTGCTTTTCAAAGAAGGGATGATCTTTAATTTTTAGAGATTCACACAATGTTCTTCACATTTTTCTTGGATAGACACTGGTCTTTGACATAAAATAGAGAGTATTTTCAAGGTTTTAGGTTAGAACAGGTGTAAGAAGTATCTTGGTCAATTGCGGCAAAACTCCACCGATTGCGGTAAAGTGACTGGTTGATTGTGATAATCTATCACTGATTACGGTAATAAATAAGTTGATTGCGGCAATAAAAAAGATATTTTGGCAAACCTCCATCAATTACGACAAAATGTGGGCAATTGCGGCAAAGGGGAAACAGTTTGAAAAAGACTCAAAAGATAGGTCTCACTGTCTGACAATTTTTTATTTTCTAGAACAAGGCTTCTGATTTGCAAGACAGTTTGATGTTGACAACCCTAGAATTTAACACGTTTGACTCATTTTGACAGTTTGTATGTTTGTTTTGCATTTTGGAAACTGATCAAAGAAAAAGCACAATAGACAATGTGTTTTGAAGAATGAAGACTGACATGTGTATGTTCTACAACTTTTTCAAGTTGCAATGTTATCACGAGGTCTCAACAATGAACAATCAGATTAATCTAGGTCAATGGGTTCAAAATAAAATAGTATAGGCCCAATGCTTGAATGTCTGTTAGCTCACACAACAAGTGTCACACTACTAGGACATGAAGGTCCACGACGTAGGTGCCCATGTTTTTGTCGTTACCAGGTATTGTTTTTTATTAAGGTAAAAATAGGTTTTGAAAGGACCCTGAAACCTTTTACAATAGAATACTAGAGATAAGAATCATAAGCCCATACAAACATAGAAAGCCTGATACAAAAAAAATCAGGACCCCACCGAACACCCAAAACCCAAAAAAAGGAAAACAAAAAACTACCAAAAAAATGCACAACTTCCAGCAAAGTTTCCAGAACAGATAAAAAGTTACATCATACTTTGATAGGATTCCTCCTCCTCTTTCTGCATTTCTTCCATTTTTTCAATGGACTCCTTCAGCTCTTTCATTTCTTTTGGAATCTCTAGGAATTTCCTTTTATTGCCACTTCGGGTTTGTCCTTGGGCCCGAGCTCCCTGCTTTGTCATCTATATTAATTGTGGTATTTTCTAGTAGACTACTCTCCAAGTAAGCATATAACGCTTTCAGGTTTTGAACAGAAACTTGAAGCCCTACGTTACTGTACTTGAGAATGATACTTATCATGTGCCCGTTGTGGTTGATTGGCTTTTTCATATCTTGTAGCTTTTCTTCCACAAGAGCGTGACTCTAGCAGTGATCTCCTCATCGTTGTTGTTGTTTTTAACCTTAATCAGCAAGTCCTTCTCCATTTCTTCCAACTTGGATTTGAAGGGATCCATAGCTTCCTGCATCTCATGCAGGTGCTGCTTCATGGTCTTCATCTCCTCACTAAGACAATTCTCCATGCTAGCCCCGTGATCCTCTTTGCTTTTAGGAATTATATCGTTGATATCAAACCCTACCATAGTTGTGTGATCAGGTTCCGTTCTCTATTTTTCTTTTTCCCGTTTCTAGCCTTCAAGATTGGCTACTCAATTTGTTCCTGATTGCCCTTACCATCATTCATTTCCTCATTATTATCCTCCTTGTCATCTTCCTCTTTTTCTTCTTCATATTTTTCCACCTCTCGATTGCTAGCTTCATTATCCCTGTTCTCATCATCATTAGTCATAGGTGTATCCTCCTCATTTGTTTGGGTGTCCTCCTTTCTCACTTATTCATCTTTATCACTCACCAGAACCTCCTCATTTATCTCTTGAGCTTCCTCTTCAGTCACGGGCGTATCCTCCTTCTCCTCTTTTTGAATCTCATCTTCATTACCCTGATTGTCTAGGGTTTGGTCTTCAATCTCCTCCTTCCTTTCCAGATTCGCCTTCTTTTTGGTCCTTACCCTTTTCTTCAGGCTCTCTTTTTTTTTATCCAGCTTAACTTGCTTAGCATTCCCTTTTACCCTTTTGGGGATGGGTTCCGAGATTTGATTTCTAGCATATTATCAAATTAATAGAATAAGCCCTACATGAGGCACCGGGTTACTCATTTTTTTCCTATGCTCCATGACACTATTATTTAGCGAGCTTAGAATATAGAAGGGAAATGACACCTTTTTTATGTGCCTAAAATGATTTTCCAGAACAAAATGGAGGTCGCAAATTTTGGATTAGCGATCATCCATGGTGAAATACTCGATCATCATAGTCAAAATGTCCACCTAGTGAGTCTTAATTTTGTTGATATCCACATAATCCCCCGTCCCTTTGCTCAAAAGGGCTTCTTCTTCTTCAGTTTTTGAGAAGATTTTGAAATCTTGAGTCCCAATCCACTTGTTGTCCCTATAAAACTTCATGCCTTCACAGGAAAGGCCCGTAATTTCTGAGATTATGCTCATAGTCAAAGTAAAGGACTTTCCCCACATATTCACCTTTCCATTCTTCCATCCGTCTGCAAAATTTTTAGTTATTTCTTTGTCCCATCTATGAAGCTTCTCCAAATACTGGGTCACACCACCTTTCTTCAGCCTCTTCCAAAATTTATTCTTTTGTTTCCACTTCATACAGTCCATCGGCTCCTCCCTCTTCAGACCACCCCCCATGATGCTTGAAGATTTCTGAACTTTCAGAGAGTGAGAAGGCTGGAATGCAAGACACTGAAAGGCAATATTGTTATGATTTTTCTGTTTCAAAATTCTCGCTAAAACCCACAAACCATGCGAAGTCACAATCTTCATGAATCTCGCGTCCCTTGATTAACAGCTATCGTGACACTTCATCTTAAGTGATCTTCTCATCATTAATTATGTTTATTAATTGAGACTTCAATATGGTTAATCTTATCGTACCTAGGTGATAAGACATAAAATCTCCATATTGAGATCTGCTTCCACTCTCCACGATTGAATGATGTCAATTTGAGCCCCCACATTAGTTAAGCCGTCTGCCAGCTTATTTCCTTCCCTAAAAACATGGGTTATGTGACTTTATTTAAAAAGGAGCATTAAAGATTTGATTTTATCAATTATGTGGCTAATTGTCCAGGAAGCCTCATATTTACCCTTAATACAGTTTATTATGTTTAGAGAGTCTCCCTCCAACCAAAAATTTGAATAACCCATTTCTTTATCCATCATTACAACTTGAAGGGCTTCCATTGCTTTGGCAACATGATTAGTCTGAACTCCCAGACGGCCAGAAAAAATTTTTAGACAATTTCTAGTAGTCTCTTATTATACCTCCCACTCCAGCTCTTCCCAGATTTCCTTTAGCTACCCCATCAAAATTACCTTTGACCCAGCCAATCGGAGGAGCAACCCATCTTTTGTTTTCCCTCAAATTTAAATCCTTGTCTTTCTACCCCTGATTATTCATGTTAAGAATATCATTTAAACTTTGAGTGTTCTTATAAGGGGATTCTCTAGGAAGATAACCTTTGAAATTCTCCAGCAAACTTCTGCAAATACTATTGGCCACAATTTCATAGGATGAGATTTTTTCTCTGAATATTCTGTTATTTCTTTCCTTCCAGATTCTCCAAGTGAAGTGAGGAAGAAACAACCTCCAAAGGTCTTTGGCTTCTTTACCATTAAGGGGGCAATGTCATTGTTTAACCATATCCTGGAAGTTATTTGGTTTCACCCAATCTAGATTGAAGTAATTGAAAATAGAGTTCTACACATTACAAGTATAAGTACAATTAATCATAAGATGGTTACAATTTTCAACTTCAGAGCAACAAAGAATACATCTGTTAGGCATACTAAATCCCTTTTTACAAAGATTGTCCATTGTAAGAATTTTGTTCAGAACAAGGAGTCAAAAAAACATGTTAATTTTAGGTACAAGTTTATTATTCCATACCTGATAACTAATAGGGTGATCTTCCTTGGAGACGAGAAGGGCAGAAGCAGAAGAGACCAAAAATTTGCCATTAGCCTCTGGACCCCAAATCAAAGAATCTTGTTCATTTTCTCTTACAAACCAAGGATTAAGATTCTTATTGACCAAATTGAGGGTTTCATCAAAGGAGATAAGGTCCACCCATTTTTCATTGATCCAGTAATCATAAACCTTTTCTCCAACTATATCTTTACAGTCCAGAATCACTGGCATCCATTCCTGCTTCTTACTAAGAGCTTCTTCCTTTAGCCAGTTATCATTCCAGAAGTTTATGTTCCTGCCATTTTCCAGCTTCCATCTTATCCCTTTTCTAATCAGGTCCCTTCCTTTCCTAATACTATTCCAAATGAAAGAACCTTTGATATCCAAAGGGTTCCTTAGCATTTCCTCCAAAGAAGTCAGATGGTATTTTCTCTTGATAATGGCATTCCATTCCTTCTCCTCTTCAAAGATTCTCCAGCATTGTTTCTTCCTTTCCTAATACTATTCCAAATGAAAGAACCTTTGATATCCAAAGGGTTCCTTAGAATTTCCTCCAAAGAAGTCAGATGGTATTTTCTCTTGATAATGGCATTCCATTCCTTCTCCTCTTCAAAGATTCTCCAGCACTGTTTAGCCAGCAAAGCCTTATTAGTATTTTTATGCTTCTGATACCAAGCCCTCCCAACTTCTTAGGTTTACACACCACATCCCAAGCAACAAGACTTAACCTCTTCTTCTCTTCAACTCCTAACCATAGAAATCTTTTCTAAATTTTTTCAATCAAGTCTGCAAACTTCTAAGGAATTTTAAAGAGATTGAGCACATAGACTGGAAGATTTTAGAGAGTAGATTTTAGAAGCTGAACTTTTCTAGCTTGACTAAGAGTAGCTCCTTTCCATCCTGCCAGCTTGTTGTGAAAATGGTCAAGGATGCCATTCCAGAAAGAATCATTCAGTTTATGACATAGAGGGAGACCCAGATAGGTAGAGGGAAGATTCCCTATCTTGTATCCCAAAATGGTAGACATATTCCTTTGTCTTTCTTCAGGAGTATTGCAGAAGAAAAGAGAACTCTTCTCCCAATTAATAGATTGACCAGAAGCATTTGTATAAGTTTTCAAAGCCTTTTTCATGTTCCTTGCTTCCTTAACAGAGGCTTCCCCCATCATGATAGTATCATCCACAAATTCTTCATGAGAGCACTTTTGCAGAGTAGAGGAGGGTTGGAGACCAGAAATCTGACCTATCATAACCATACTATTGATGTATCTCCCAAGGCTTTCCACCATTATAGCAAAGAGAATGGGGGAGATTGGATCACCTTGTCTTAAACCTCTTGTGGGGTGGAAGAAAATGGAAGATCCCCCATTAACAAGCACATAAGAAGTCACCATGGTCACCAATTGCATTATTATTCTTATCGCATCTTTATCAAAGCCAAAAGAGCTAAGGATATTTGACAAAAAAAGACCAATCCACTCTATCATAGGCTTTTTACAAGTCCAATTTCATCAAGAATCCTTGTTTTTTAGAGGCGTGAAGAGAATGAATATTCTCATGCACCACCATAATAGAGTCCAGGATTTGTCTTCTAGGAACAAACCCATTCTATTGAGGAGAGATTAGATTTGGCAATAATCTCAGAAGTCTAGTAGTCATGACCTTCAAGATGATTTTGTATAAGGAGTTGCAAAGACTTATTGGTCTAAAGTCATCAACCGTATCAGCTCCAGCTTTTTTTAGGAATGAGAGCTGTAAAAGTTGAATTAAGTTCCTTAAGGATAGATTTAGTTCCAAAGAACTCTTTAACCACTGAAAAAACATTTTTCCCAGTTATGCTTCAGAACTGCTGGAAGAAAAATATCTGAAACCCATCAGGACTTGGAGATTTCTCTCCTTCAAAATAAAAGATAGCCTTCTTAATTTCAGTATTCAAGGGGATAGCTTTTAGGAGAACATTAGAGGAATGATCCAATTTACAAGGAATCGAGGCTAGTAATTTCCTTTAGTCTTCTAAGTTAAGATTTTGATCTTTAGATAACAAGGTCGCAAAGTACCCCATCATTTCTTCCATTATTTCTTCTTCTTTGGTGATTTTACCTTTGGTTGCAGACAAGGAATGGATTATGTTTATTGCCTTGTGTTTGAGAGTAGTAAGATAAAAAAAAAAAAATGGTATTCTTATCTCCTGCTTTCAACCAAAGAGATCTGCTCTAGAAAATCTCCTCTTTACCAATAATATTGTGAAAGTCCGCAAGGACAACATTCTCTTGAGCTCTCAAATTTTTCAGATAAGCCATTCCTTTGAATTTCCTCCTGGATTTCTTTCAGTTCCATTTGGGTTTTATTTTTGGATTGGAAGATGTCACCATGGATGTTCTTTTTCCAACATTTGACCACTTTGAACATTGATGTTCCTTCCACCTTAATATTCCACCAGTCCCTTATTTTATTTTCCAGATTAGGGTGGTCTAGCCACATCTTCGCAAATCTAAAGGGAGCATTTCTTTTGCCTGTGAAAGGAATAACATTAAAGGATATGGGGAAATGATCCGAACCAATTCTAGTGAGGGATGAAAGGGCACAGGAGAACTTAGTGTACCATTCCGGGTTGATCAACACCCTGTCAAGCTTAACTTGAATGAGATCAGCTCCCACCCTACGATTAGACCAAGTATAGTTGATCCCTTCCAGATCAACATCCAGCAATCCTTCATTAATAATAAAGTCCATCAAATCTACTCTACTTTCCACTTGAGATAAGTTTCCTCCCATTTTATCTTCCTACTTTAAGGGAGTATTAAAGTCTCCCATTATAAGAAAGTTGTTTTCCTGACTAACTTCCATCTGATCGTGCAACTTCTTCCAAAGCTTAAGTCTTCCAGATTTTGTGTTGGGAGCATAAACATTGATAAGGGTCCAAGAGAAATTGTCCTTTAAGCTCTGAAAATTAGCAGCAAGGAAATTTTTATCCTCTTTTAGAAGCTGACAATCAAAACAAGATTGATTCCAGAAGATTGCCAATCCTCCAGAAGCCCCTTCAGAACTACTAACAAAATATTTCCCATTTTTTAACAGCTTCAAGTTCTCTATTTTATCTTTGATCATCTTAGTTTATTGAATCAAAAGAATATCAGGTTTAGAATCTCTTACTAAGTTCCTAACAACATCTTGCTTGTGGGGACCTTTGAGTCCTCAAATGTTCCATGAAATTATCTTCATTTAAGGATTGGGGACAAACCTGATGGATAGTGAGTTGTTTTCCATCAACAATATTATGTTTTGCTTCCTCTTCCCTTTGAGTTTTCTTTATTTTCTACCTTTATCTGGTTTTGGATTTCCTATGTCTGCTTTCTATTGTCTTGTCAAGACTCCTAGTTTTTGGCCTCCTGCCTTCTTACTCGATTTCCCCATTGAGGAGCTCTCAGCTTTCTTTCCTGAGCTAGAGTTCATTTCATAAGCAGAGTGGTTTCCTTTAGGGGATTTTGGGCCTTTTTTACCTGATCCCTTCTTTGAGTATCCCACAGTTGACCAAGAGTATTCCTCTGCTTCTTCCTCTTTCTTCTTTTTATGTTTATCATTCTGGTTCTGATCGGCTAGGGAGTCTATTTTCCTTCCCCTGGTTGAATCAGTCTCCTTCTCCTATTTTTCCTCTAACCTTTGTTTTGTTTTATTTTCTGTTTCTTCCAGAGACTCCTCTTCTTCAGAGTACCTTTCTTTTTCTTCTCCTTTAGGAGTCACATTTTCTTCTATCCTTGATTCATTTTGTTTGGTTTCTACTGTGACAAGTTCCCCTCTTTCTTCTGCTACTATGTTCTATCTTGTGAACTCGATTGTCCTTTCTTTAGGAACTTGTATCACAAATTCTTGGATAGCTTCCCCTTTTTGCTCCTTCTGATTATTCTCATTTATTTTTCCATTCATGTTTTCTTCCATCTGATCTCTATTTCTTTCCTGCATTTCTTGGGGATGACATTTGTTTTCTCTATTTTTCTTTTCCATTCCATTCTCTATCCTTTGATTTGATCCTAGTCCTTCTTCTTTTCCTTTTGAGGCTTCTGGGGGCAATGTTTAGCTGAATGACCAGATTTCTTACATATAAAGCATGCAAAAGGCATCAATTCACATTCAATCTCTTGATTCCATGTCCCCAGTTTCAATTTCAGGGTTATTACCTGAGGAAGATCTACATTCTGCTGAATGTTAACACAAATCCTTACATAAACTTGTCCTGTTCTGGCTTCTGTCATTGGATCTATAGATAGAAGCTCCCCAAATGATCATGCAATAGCGATTAGAATGTCTTCATACCAATATTCTAGAGGCATCCCAGGAAGACGAACCCAAACCGGTGCTACTGTAAAGAAGCTATCATTATAGTCGAGGCTGGTTGTCCATTTTTGCAGAGATAAGGAAGATTTTCCCATCATCTAGGGACCCCCACACATAACTTTTGAAAGGTCTTCCCCATTTGAGAATTCGAAGGAGAAAAAACCTTTTGGCATAGCCGCTACATCAACTTGACCTTTCAGTCTCCATTGCTTATCCACAAAGGATCTAACTAGATCTATATTCGGTCTTGGACCCAAAAAATTGCCTACCAGAGTAGAAGCTATGATAGAAACTGTGTGGTCCACTAACTGATCTGGTATATCAATACCAAACTCTCCTTTCAGTGGGTCTGTAAGAATATTCACTTTAGGGAATAAGGACTTACTCGAGGGTTTTATGCCAAAGAGACCTGCCCATTTCCCTTTCCCCAGATTAACGGAGAGACCATGTGACTTACCTTGAGATGATTCTCCCCCAACATTTGAATCTTTTGGTTTTTTCGCCTCTGGCCCCATTTCTGACCCATTATCCCCGCTGGACAGTACCATCGTAGATCCTCCAGCTTTTTCCACTGATCTAATAGCAGTCTCTACACCTTCCGTCGTAGATCCTGCAACAGATCCATCAGCTCCTAGCTTACCTCCAATTTCGAAATTCAAATTTCTTTCTCTCACCTTTTCTCCTCCTCCTCCCTCCCGCTCACGCTCCATTTTCCCTGCTAAGGGTGGGTAATAATTGTACTTGTATCCATTGCCAGGTATTGTTGCCGTGGAGTGAAGATCTCTTTCACTACACAAATACCTTGGAACACATATGTTGGGAATCTTGGGGGGAAATCCTGCAACCCCTTGCACTATAATAAGGTATCTGTTCAGAGGTAAGGCCTCTATTTTAACAAGGTTGTAGTAAGAGTCCATGGCGTTTATCCAATCGGTTTGTACGTGTGTGACTCACTTAAGAGCCTAGTTGACCACGCTGGCTCCTTAGGGATATTCACCCGATTCAAACTATCATCAACACACCTCGCCCGAGCTTGGCTAGATAAGACGAAACTTTGGTTCGCGTCTTGTTTGTATATCGATCGGAAGGATTACCGGTTTAAGGTCGATCTCCGAGGAAGAAGCGCATTCCCCGGACAGGCCTTTCTAAAAAGTATAAAGGTGTCTAATCTAATAGATTGTGCAAGTGCACCCAAAACTCAAGACATAAGGTTAATCGATTAAACCCCAAAATGAAATGTGAACTAAGCTAAACCACCATACAAGCACAAGTGTTTAGTTTTAAGCCCAAAAGTCGATGTTGATTGCTTGTTCAGTTTTAATGCACCAAATTGAGAGATTTTTTTCCTTTGTTCAATTTTAATCCTCACGTCAATTTTAAGCACCAAATTCCAAAGTGTGAGGTATGAGATGTTTAACAAGCACTGTTCTTTTTAAGCACCAAAGTACGAGTGTATAAATTTTATGTTTTATTGTTAGCTTGTCTTCTCGATTCAAACTTGTCAAAGAAAGCATTTAGTATCTCAAGAAATGAAAGCTTTTCAATCCAAAACAACAGAATATCCAGAAACTCCAGGATTATTGAGATTGTCGAGATTAATAGTGACTTTGTACTTGCAAATCGCTTGATTGAATCAATGTACCTTGTGTATGCTTCGCTTTGATCCTCAGCTGCGATTCTGAGAATAGCCCTTTGTTGCGATCGATAGTTGGCGGTTCTCCTTATTGCAGCTCTTAATGATCTACAACCTGGGACGCGTTTGATTACCTTCTTTGCCATTCACCATTAGTGAACCCTGCACAGAAACCAAGAAAAATAGCCAGAAATGTGTTTTCTATGTCAATTGCGGCACTGTTTGCTCAATTGCGGCAAACTCCTGTCAATTGTGGCAGAATGTTGACAATTGCGATAAAAACTCTGGTTTGGGGCAAAATGTTGGCATTTGTGGCACGGATCAATCAATTGTGGTAAAGCACAAGCAATTGCGGTGAAACCTAGGCGATTGCGACACAACGCTAGAAGAAATAAAGACAGAAGACGACAAAATAGCAATGCGAAAGCCTGCAATCAATTGCGGTATTAAACTAGTCAATTGCAACACTGTTTCGTCAATTGCGGCAAAATACCAGCAATTGCAAAATTACACAGATATCGAGAAAATGATGGAAAATGAGGTCTACAACCGTACGGCCGAGGCTAACGGATTATGTTTGTTGTCTGCAAGAGATATTCAGGTTGTTTGCTTCACGTCGGGTTCACTAAAATGTACGCCTCTTCGGATTCGTGGTTCCTTCACTTTCCAACGACGAGGGTTAGTAGCACCGGTTTGCAATGGGGAAATCAATAAAAAACTACTAATGACGAATACTTAAAACATGTCAATAAAATATACAAGCAAATAAGAGCAAACAAATGAATGCAAACCCAATTGCTTGAAGCTTCTATTGTCTCTCTCTACTCCTTCCGAAACATTGTTTTTGATGCTCAGTATTGATGTGGGCAGCGTCTATGACTTGGGAGCATCGAGAATTTGGTACTTGAATGTGTGTGTGATCGCAAGATGACTTGAATGCTAGAACCAAACTACGAAGTAATGGCGTACGAGAGCTTGAAATCCTAGATCCTTCAAATGGTTATGAAGGGTTTATTATATAGGAATGGAGGATGATATGAACAGTTGAGATCAATCCCAGAGATAGGGAGATGAATGGTTGAGATTAAAAAGAACTGGATAAACCATTAGTAAACTCCACCTCTTCAACTGGGAGAGGAGATAGAGTTTGGTTGATTGAAGAGCTAATTGTGAATTACCTTTTAGAATTGAAAAGGTGGGTGTAATTACCCATGTGAATTGGAGAGATGGGCGGAGTTACCCATGTGAATTGGAGAGGATTATCTCTTTGAAAATAAAAAAATATTTAATTCATTTATGTAATTAAAGTTTTCAACATGTGAGATAATTGAATTTTTTTTTATTTAGAATTGCTTTATTGAATAAAATGAAATTAATTTAATTGGAAGAATTTAATTAGTAAGTTTCAATATTTCAATTTAAACTATAGGAAATTGAATTTAATTAGTTAAGTAACGGTAATTAATCAATTAAGGTTAATTAATTAAATAAAATTAATTATTTAATTAATTTTGAGAATTTGATTAGATGATTTAGGTAATGAATTTAGAGGAAAATAGATGATTAATTAACGATTAAAAAATTATTAATTAATAGATGAAAATTAGTATTTTAAATGTAAAGTCGTAAGCCTGTCCATTTTAGGGTGTCTACAATGATACAATAGCACCTTAAGTGGCCTACCTTCCAATTGATAAAGTCTGTTAATTATGATAGTCTCCAATTTGGGCATGTTTCTACCATTTCATATGCTTTTGGCATTTCTTTGTTGATTTTCTGTGATGGATATAATATTACAAGACACGGGTTTTCCAATGATAGTTTGAGTGGGGCAGCTTGTGGTGAACCAAATTCTTTGACATGATATTTCTAGCACTGGCACTTATCAATTATAACTGTTTGGTTTTTGCCTTCACTTCACATATTATGGATTAGTGGATCATTGGCAGCTAATGCAAAATTTGTTGGAAATAAGTTACACATGGACTCATGATGGGCTGGTCAAAGAGGGAACGATAGCTCAATTGGCATAGCAGCCCAACAGTAAATGGAAGGTCTTAGGTTCAAGTTCTAGTTGGTTCATGGATACCAAAGTTAGACTATGTACCCCAAGTGCGTGAAGTGGCACAAGGGAGGGTGACGGAAATAGGTCACACCTGGACCAATGACGAGTTAGCCAAAGTAGGGCCAATAGCTCAGATAGTAAAGCACTCCAGCAGCTAATCGAAATTCCTAGGTCCGAGTCCTAGTTGGCTCATATGAGCAGCAGATCAACAAAATTATGGAAAATGGTTGGCAGCTAGACTGGCAATCCGACTATTTTTGTTAATATTTTTATTCCCCACTAAATGAGTTGTAGAATTTTTCACGGTCAAGACTTCATTTCTAGGGACAGCTGTTAAGTCTGCGTTTAGATTTTATGTGTAGTCATAGTTGAAGTTTAAAACTTTCTCAGTAGTAAATAGCGTTGTACCATAGGTTTCTTCGTTGTAAGCCTCAGTGGAAAATTTTATTGAATTGGAAGCTTTATGTATAAATGGTCTCGTCTGTGCTTGGAAGCTGATAAGCACTGTTACATAAATTTGGGGTTTTATGTTTGATATTAGTTTGCTGTTGAAGATGGATGACCTGTATGTTTGAAGAAGTGCTTGGACTGGTTGCCCTTCAATGGTTACCTGGTCGTTGACTGCATCAAACAACATCTAAATAAACTCACACAAAATCATATACCTAAACTGGAATGTATAACTATTCTCGGATGACATAGACAAAAGTTAATATAACTAATTCAAATAAAAGAACTCTACAAAACAGTAAAAGTTAGTTGTAAGCCCTCCTCTCCCATTTCCTGCTGGTCAAGCATCTTTCCATTTATTTGAGGGGTTTGTCGCCTTTTTCTTTTCCCTATTCTCCGCCACCCTCTCTACCCTCTCCAGTTTTTCATTTCATTCATATACAGGATGTCTGAAATCAATTAAATGGAACATCCATGTTGCGATAAAACATGTCTTTGACGGAAATCAGCACAGTATATATAAGTAGTAATTTGCATTGCACTCCACGCGTCTAAATCTCTGAAGCTAAATGGTCTAGATAGCAAAATGCTCAAACAAGCCTAATTTTCAGATTTTTTCATTTAGTATCACCAATGATCTCTGCAAGAACATTGCCCTTGTTTGAAATGACCGAAACAGCATCTCTCACCACAATTTCTCCTGCAAAAATTTTGGAGATAAATTTCATTTTGGTGTGGCAATTATCACATACTCAAAGGTTTTTAATAACTCTAATTTGTTCCAGGGGATGCATTTTAAAAAACCACATGCAAGGTGGCAGAGAACTAATTTCTTTTCCTCTTCCATATCATTACGTGAATATCTTGAATCTGGAAAAATCCTCAAGCCTACATTTCCCAACCGCTTTCTCCAACTTTGCATATATCTCTTGGGTTGGGGTGTGACCTTTCTCCTACACAAAAAGCATGTACCATTTTCTGTCCTTCAATCCAACTATATCCAGGGACCTTTTTAATTCCTCTGTCTTTCATCAATCTCCTTAACATTTGAACCTTACCCCACCTTCCCACTTCCGCATAGATGTTTGAGAGAAGAACATAAGTTGCAGAATTTTTAGGATCCAAATCAAAAAGCAGCATCCCTGTGAATACCCCTAAGCCTATATTCATATGTGTTCTACAGGAACCAAGAAAACACATCCAAACATCCGCCACAGGTTTAACTGGCATCTTAATGATAAAATTTAGGGTTTCCTCAAGATATCCAGCACGGGCAAGAAGGTCAACCATGCACACATAATGATCAACTGTAGGTGTAATGCAATACGGATTGGTCATGTGATTGAAGTATGTACAACCCTCCTCCACTAAACCTGCATGGCTGCATGCAAATAGAACACAAGCAAAGCTTACAATGTCAGGATATGTTCCAGAGTTCTTCATTAATTCAAAGATTCTGAGAGCATCCTTGCAAAATCCATTTTGTGCGTATCCCGCAATCATGGCATTCCATGAAACCATATTTCTTTTGGGCATTTTGTCAAATAGTTGGCACGCGTTGTCTATGCTACCACATTTTGCATACATGTCTACCAGGGCACTTGCAACTACAACATTTGACAAAACCCCTTCTTCTATTAGGCTTCGATGGATGTCCATACCCTGTTCCAAAGCTCCCATTTTGGCACAAGCAGGAAGGATGCTAGCAAAGGTTGTGGAGTCTGGCTTTGCACCTGCCACTTGCATTTGCTTGAAAGTCCCTAAAGCCTTTTCAACAAATCCATTTTGGACATACCCTACAATTATTGCAGTCCATGAGGCCACATTTCGTTGAGGCATTTTGTTGAACAATTCGCAGGCCTTGTCTATGCTTCCACATTTTGCATACATGTCTACCAGGGCACTTGCAATTACAACATCTGACAAAAACCCCCCCTCTGCTACGCTTTGATGGATGTCCATACCCTGTTCCAAAGCTCCCATTCTAGCACAGGCATGGAGGATGCTGGCTAAGGTTGAGGAGTCTGGATTTACACCTGCCAATTGCATTTGCTTGAAAGTTTCTAATGCTTTTTCGGCAAGTCCATTCTGTGCATATCCTACAATCATCGCAGTCCATGAGACGACATTTTTTTGAGTCATTTTGTCAAATAGTTCACATGCCTTGTCAATGCTTCCACATTTTGCATACATGTCTACCAGGGCACTTGTAACAACAACATCTGTCAAAAAATCCCCTTCGGTTATGCTTCGATGGATGCCGATACCCTGTTCCAAAGCTCCCATTTTAGCACAAGCTCTGAGTATGCTGGCAAAGGTTGAGGAGTCTGGCTTGACACTCGCCAGTTGCATTTGCTTAAAAGTTTCTAGGGTTTTTTCAACAAAACTGTTTTGTCCATATCCTGCAATCATGGCATTCCATGAGATGACATCTCTCTGAGGCATTCTGTCAAACAAATCACGTGCCTTGTGCATGCTTCCACATTTTGCGTACATATCTACTAGAGCATTTCCAACTATAATGTCTGAAAAACATCCACTTTCGATTATGCTTTGATGGACGTGCATGCCCTGTTCCAGAGCTCCCATTTTGGCACAAGCAGGGAGGATGCTGGCGAAAGTTGTGGAATTTGGCTTTACACCTGCCAATTGCATTTGCTTAAAAGTTTCTGAGGCCTTTTCAATAAACCCATTTTGTGCATATTCTGCAATCATTGCAGTCCATGAGATGACATCTCTTTGAGGCATTCTGTCAAACAGTTCACGTGCCTTTTCTATGCTTCCACACTTTGCATACATATCTACTATGGCCGTTGCAATTACGACATTTGATGAAATTTCTATATCCTTTATGCTTCGATGGATGTCTATACCCTGTTTCAGAACTCCCAATTTGGCACAGGCTGGAAGTACGCTGGCAAATATGAAGTGATCGGTTGGGAGACCCGTTCGTTGCATTTGGTGAAACAGAGTGACTGCCTCCTGAGGTTACCCATGTCTCTGGTTTGCTGCAATTACTGTATTCCATGAGACACTGTCTCTTTCTTTACTATGGTCAAACACTTTACGAGCATCAAACAAACTTCCGCACTTGGCATACATGTTAATAAGTTTATTCTGAAAAAGTTGCGTGTGTAGCAAATGCAGATCGCCTGTGAGGGAAGGAGTGGTATTTTTACCCTGGTTGAGAACGCAGGTCTGCAAGAATTGAAGATATGCAAAGGAGGCTCCATGAGAGGTGTGTGTGGTAAGCATGAGATATGGTGAGAGATCGAGATTGACTGTGTGTGGATAGCAGTGGCATTTTATTTATTTGGTTGTTAATCAGTCTAACTGTCCCACAATAAAATTTGCATTTTGGCTTTCATTTCAATAAATGACTTCTTTCAGAGCAAGGTCTCCACTACAGAAAAAAGTCGACCGCATAATCCAAGCCTGTTATAGAATGAATGCCGTTTATTACAGCTATACTTCCATGTTCAAATGAATTAGACCATCTCTTAAAACCATGTTCTACAAATACTTAGAAAAAAGAAAAAGAGTATGGAATACTAAACAATAAAATGCACCTTGTTGTGCAATGGGTAGGTCAAAGATATGTGTGAGGGGAGTATAAAATGTGAAATTCAAAATAAATTGGAGAAAGGTGCAATCTTATTAATGTAAGAGAGGTATTTTGTATTTTTTGTAAGAAGTATAGATATAAATTTGTGATTAGAGTACAAAAAGATATCTAGATGGTGGTAGATTCCAAATGTCGTATGGAGATAAATGACAAATATATAACAAAGAGGGGTAAGAAAGCTAAGAAAGGGACATTATGATTCTTAAAAAAAATAAAAATTGGAATTTCAGTTCGAAGATTTGTAAAATGTGTCTACTCCATAATCGCATGGAATGTTTTCTACATAATGTGTTTGTTGAAAGAGCAATTAAAACTTCTACAATCATGCACACACAAAACAGATAAATGGGCAAATATGGGAGTGTTCAAAAGAGGAAACATGGCGTATAGTTGTAGTAATGCTATGAATTTTTGCTTTTTTTAATACTTCAAGTTGTCTCCATTTGTTGATTTCTTCCATGTCTTGGCATATTTTGTCATATCCATTTTTTGCATCTTTGAATTTCTTTAATGTTTTTTGCGACTAGTTTGCATGATCGACAACACCAGAATTGTCCAATGGAACTAGTTTAGATCCCACAAATTTTCATCTAGCAGTCATTTATACTACTCTAAATGAAAGCTCCCTTTATAACTTTCAGTAGAGTAGAACAAGTACACATTTTTTTTAGTCTGAACGACAAGAATACAAGATCTTTCCACACGTCATTTGATGTTTTTAAACTTGTATGAACCGCTTGGGATTTGTAAGTAAAGAAAGTTTCGTTGAGCCAACGACGTTCATTCTTCTTTCCCCCTCTATTGATTTTTCATCTGGTTCATCCAATTCTTCTTCTTCTTTAGGCTTAGCTTCAAGGAATTTCTCTAGTAAAACATAGACATTTTCTTTGTTTTCCTCATCAAGAACATCACTATACATCTCATCTGTATCACATCTAGTTGCTTGTTGCTTCAGTTCTATGCATGTCTTCTAACGAGAAAAAATCATGTACCAGCTTAAAAGCCTTATCATTGGGCATCTAGCTTTTGAGAATTTGGGAGATAACATGATGCAAATTTCTAGATTCTGGGAAGAGAAATTTATTTTGTCGGGATAAAATTAGCAACACTAGCATGTACTTGTGAAATCAAAACTACCTTGTTGAAAATTAGGCATGTGGCGAAGCACATATTCTAATGTTAAGTCAAGGCTTTCTTGTAGTTGCTTTAGAGCTTCTTTTACTTCTGTTTGAGTGTGCTCAACCTTTTTTGTGTTTTCGAAGTAATTCAATGTGAATTCATCAAACTTGGGTAGCAGTGAAGACAAATTAAACTTTTCCAAGGATGACTCTATGCTTTTGCTTCTGACTCTCACAATTCCTTTAGGGAAAAAGTTTAAGCATGACTAGAGAAAGTGATCCAAACCCTAGTTCTTGTAGGTCACTACCAATGGTTGGGTGATTCCACATGAGAAATTGAACAGAGAAATTCTTTCACAAACTATTTAGTGTGGGAGAAGAATACATCAATTTTCAAATATTCTATCAATTCTATACATGATAAATATATTTATTTAAATAGTAGATATAGGTGTATTTTTTAGTATAATTACATTATCTTTCTTGTAATAGGGATGCATAACTTAAGTAAAAAATAATAATATAATTTTATTGTTAGGCCCAGATAATTAATTGTAGATGTGAAAATATCTTAGTTGAATCAATCTAATTTACTTGACTCTGATATATAACAATTAGTTTTTTTTTTATGACTTGTAATATTTACTCTTCATTTCCTTGCCTTCTCCTCCTTGGTGAGTATTAGTGTATATTGTAATAATTGTTCTTAATGAGTTGTCATCTCATTCTTCTTTTATTCATATTCTAAAAAAATTACAAGTGTCCACCAAACTTCTACACGACATATATGTAAAGAATCTCTCTCTCTCTCTCTCTATCTCTGATCTTATTGGCAATACTAATTTATTTTAGAATATGATTATATCTATAAATTATTTGTAAATTAAATTATTAACTAAAATAAATATAAATTCTTCCAAGATTTAATATTACTAAAATATAAATATTAAATGATTTAATATTATACCCTCAACTTAGCACTCATTTGATTTCTTCCAACAATTTTTCATGTTTTGAAACATTCGAGAATAACCTTTAAACTTTATAATATTAAATGTTTAATAAATTTAAATATATATTTTTAATAATTAATTTTTTATATAATCATTTCATATCTAAATTATTAATCAATAATAATCTTATTTCCATTCTATTTAATATTGTGTAACAATTTATAAATTATATTAATATTATTGTATAATTATAAAAACAACATTACATATATAATCAATAATAGATATTACTTAAATTCTATTTAACATTATATAATAAAATTAGTTTAGTTAATAATTATACTTATAATTTGCAAACCATGAAAGCACTAACAAATACTATTAGTTTAGCACCTTTTAATAATCATAATATTAATATAGTTTTTTTTGGTAAAAGTGGTAACTTGTACCACTAAATATATATATATATAT
>MU225864.1:1588065-1608331 GCA_018584345.1 Thuja plicata | reverse complement strand
TGATATCACCATTCTTCTTCCTGACAGGGACCAAATTTGAAACCCATGTTGAGTGTCTAATTGGCTTTATTATACCAGCATCCCTCATCTTGATCAACTCATCTTTCATCTTAGGAGCTAGAGTAGGGTTTATAGGTCTTTCCCTTTGTCTGGATGGTTTGGCATTAGGCTTCAAAGGTATCTCATGTTGAAAAAGGTCCTCTCGACAAACTTTAAGGTCATCATAGGACTGAACAAATACATACCTATATTTTCTCACTAATATGATGATATCTATTATGATCTTGGGGGTTAATATTTTACCCACAAATACTTCCTTTTGAGTCTCTTCATTTCCCAAGTTTATCCTTTCTACTTCATCCATTGTAACATTAGTTCTTTCTTGTCCATTTTTGAATATTTATTGTCAAACAACCTCTCCATTACTACAAGACCTTTCCAAATAACACTTTTTTCCCATTCTCTATTTAAAAATGAGCATTCAAGTCTATCAATTGACCTTTGTACTCTTTTTCACATCCTAAAAAATTGATTATATCTTGTCATCTTCAAATATTTTCTAGTTCTTGATGTTATCAAATATATCAGGCCTAGTTTTAACTTCAACTTGAACTATGTCTTCACAAGGGATGCCATTATGCTTCAATGCCAAATTAGCCATAAAATGTGCAAGGATATTTTCTGACCTATCTATCCAATCAATAGAAAAATCATCAAAATATTCTATAAAATCCCATACTTCATTCCTATATCTTTTAAGATGAGTTTGCTTAGCAACAAATTTACTTTTAACTTGAGAAATAATCAATTCAGAATCACCAAAAACACTTAAACCTTTTATTCCATGCTTACTAGCTATCCTCAAACCAAGAAGTAAAGCTTCATACTCTACAACATTGTTAGTACATTCAAAATCTAGTAAGAAGGAATATTTAAATGTTTTCTTATCAGGGGCAAAGAAAATGACACCATCTCCATTACCATCCTTGCAACAAGCACCATCAAAATACATTTTCCAAATTGTATTGCTATTTACTTCAACATGTAATTCAATAGGTTCAGTATTATGCATTACATTTTTTGAAATAATTACCTGAAAGTTATCCATATCAAAATGACACAAATGTGTAACCAAGCTTGGATCCATATCCTCAATAATGTATGGACTTCTAGTCTCTCTGTCAATCCTTACATCCCTTTCATTCACTGGAATAGAAGCATAAGAAAGATCTAATTGAATACTACCTCCTACTAAGCTAGACCATTGTCTAGAAAGAAGCATTCCATAATTGGTAGGAACTTCAACCATAGTAATATCCATTTTACAAGACATTTCAAGATATCTAGAAAATTTAAATTCAACATTTTTCATTATACCTACAACAGGAAAAAATCTATTATCCATAGCATAGCATCTACCAAATTTGGTATCAACATTCATTCCTAATTCTTTTATTACATCACTAGGCATAATATTTACTACTGCACCGGAATCTATCATGCAATTCTTTACCAATCTATTTCTTATCAATAGAGTAAGATACAAAGGATCATTTTGATTTCTATTTTTGTTTACAGTAGTTCCTAGATAAATAGCTGGAGGATCCTTTACTTCTTGGTTAAGAGCTTCCTTATTACCTACATTAGAGAATATTTTCAAAGCTTCACTTTTACATTCAGGTATTTTAACTATTTAAGGCAAAGGAACATATATTCTACCTTGAGACAATGCATTAGACATGAAATAACATTCATTTGCGAGAGATTTACTAACCACCTTTTCTCTTACTATTGTTGGAATGTCCTAAAGTTCTACCTATTTATCTTGAGCAATATTTTTGTGCTTCAGCCACCTTGGATCAGTTCCTTGGTCAAGTTTCCCTTGGTCTGCATTTACTATTCTATTCCTTAACTTGTAATTACTTCTTGCTTCTTCTATTGCAGCTATTGTGTATGATTTCTTCTCTTCTTCTGTTAATTCTCTTAATCTAGAAGGATTCTCCTTATAATTCCCATATTGATATACTCTATTTAGGTCATCCCTAGAGTAGTATTCATATGAAGAGCTATAATTATCATATCCCCACATAGGATCTTTTGATAATTTATTCACTGTGGGTTGTTGATCATCATTCTGATCTTCATCCTCTTTCCATCTTTGGGCAACAACACAATGTTCATAAGAATGTGGTAGTCTGCAGGCTTGACACCAAGGGTAGCTTTCCACAAAATGGTTGTTCTTACTCAATGGATCAGGAGTATGTAATTCTTTGTTCACTAGTTTCCCATCCTTCCATTATGTGCTATAAGGCATATCCTGTAATTTATATCTGTCACTTTTGTATGGTACCTAATTATTTTGGTTGTACTTGAAATTATCTCTTCCATTATTCACTTGGTGGCCTTTCACCATGTTCATAAGCTTATCTAATCTATCTTACTCCTTGTGTTGCTTAGGATCTTTTGGATTGAACAACTGGGTATCCTCCCTCTTAGTGATTATACTAGATGCCTTCCTATCATTTTAAATAGCTATAGGAATCTTAGAGCATGTACCAAACTAGAAGGTTTATGAGATCTATTTTCATAACTTGTCTTGCTATCAAAGGCACCCATATAGAAATTAATTACAAAGGTATCAACATGTTGAACATCCCTTGGAATCCTATTTAGAACCTTGTTGAATCTTTTGTTCAATTCAGCCACAGATTCATTCTGATTTTTCTTCATACTTGTCAACTCATGTGAAGAAAAAGAAGTATCATTGTGGTCACCAAATTCTTCTATGAATTGATTTACAAATTCATCCCAACTAGATATGGATCTGTCTGGAAAAATTATGAACCATTCTGCTACATCTTCTATGAGGGATTGAGAAAAAAATTTCATGTATACATCCTCATTGAATTCATCAAATTCTTGGATAATATTTTTCAAATTTACACAATGCACTTCAGTTGATTCTGACCCATTCCATGAAAAATTTGGAATTGCTCTCCTTAATTCATTTTTATGTCATTAGGACATCCCCTTATGCCATAAAAATATAAGTGTCTATATCTATCAGAAATCATTGGGGATATATAGTTGTTCTTGTTTTGATTGATAGCTCCATGTCTTTGATTCTGCTGATTTGCATTCTGAAATCTCTGATTATTTCTTGGTCCAAAATTTGAGTTGGTATTATAATCTCTTGGGCCATAATTATTATCCCTATCATTCTCATATCCACTATACATCCTTCCATTATTTTGATGTCTATACTATTCACGTTGGTCAGATGTGTTACGATTCACTCTATTGTTGTGATTGTGTTGTTTTCCATTATTCCATTATCCCCAATGATCTTTTCTTTCCCAATCATTGTTGTTTCTCTCATTTTTTTCTCTATTGTCTAGTTCGAACGAAGGGTTGGTATGATCATTTTTAAAAACATGCCCACTATTCTTCCTATGAGGAGGATTTTAAACTCCATTTCTATCATCCTTGGGAGCTTCTTTGTCTCTTGGTGATCTGATTGTACTTCTTATTATTCTCTTTTTCCTCAGTATCTCTTCTGGCTGTCTTTTAAGAGCCATGACCATTTCTTCATCTTCTGATCATGCATCAGCCATCTCACGAAATACAACATCCTATTTATTAAATCTTTTCTCTCTTTTAGTCATTTCCTGATTTGGATCATGTTGAGACTCATGTCCTCCTCTATTACCTTGGAAAAAAGGATTACAATTTTCATCACTGCTCTCATGACTATAATGAATTGAATTAGGGAGTTTTTCACAAGCATACTCTTGATCATCCTTATCAGGATATATTATACGTGGTACATAAGGCATCTTGACATTTGAAGTCCTGCCTTTCCTTAGGCTTAAGTCTAATTCAAGTTGATCTGGATGAAAGGATCTTCTACCCCACATGAGATAGTTAATAACAAGATTATATGACAAAATATATCACCACTTCAAAATTGTAGAGTCTCCACCTTCTTCTTAGAAGGAAATACTTATTCTCTTTTGGATTATTTTCTCCTACTAGAGCCTAACCTGTATTACTAGAAACTCTGAAAAACTATGTTTAATGATAACTGTCCCCAACAGAGTTGCCAATCTATTGGTGCTCAAATCAACAGATTGGATTTCATATGGATTTTTCCTATCCAATGATGGGAAACCCAAGTGATTTTCAAATAAACAAGGTTTCAACCTATTCCAAGTATCAACCTTCTGCAATTTTGGCTCTGTAGAACCAAGACTGCTAGGCCTATACCCTAAACTTATCTTCCAAGTCTTTAAGGGATTTCTAGAGAAGATAAATTGTGATTCAAACTTGTTTATCCTAGAGTATGGAAAGGTACCACTAAGATCCTTAACTAGGAGCAATGAACTATGAAGTGTTTAATGTAATTGTTATACACTAAATTTTGCACCCTAGGTCAAGCTCTCATAGTCTTGATAATCTAGTATAACATGGGAATCATCTCCAGGTTGTGGGACCTTTGATAACTAAGATGAGACCTCCAGATTCTAGGCTGGTTCCTCTTGAATAATCACCCAAATTTTCTTCTTAACATGAAAGTAAATTCTTAAAGGTAGGTTTCTCTCAAGAACTGCAAGAAATGAGAAATAATCAGCAAAGTAGTCAGAAAGAAATGAAAAATCTGTTGCAGATTCTGACCAAAGAGTTGACTAATTTGAAAAGATAGAATCAAGGTCATAATTAGCAGTATCAAAATCAAGGACAGTCTTACCAGCAGAATAGGCCACCATATCAAGGAAGTTATCAGGGACAAAGACAAAATTTTAATCAAAGGCAGTTCCAACCTTATAATCCGACGCCTCTTAACTCTGCAAATACAGTCAGGGATGTGGTCCCAAGTCAAAATAATCTTGATGCAGAGATGGAATGGTGGTATCCTTGTAATCATTCCCATAGCCAGACAACATGTCTAAATGGAAGGGTACACCAAGCACTTATGGTGCAGAATGCTTAAAATATACAATCAGAGGTTTCTTCTAGTGGGCCACCTCCCCAATTAGAAGCATATGATGATGAGACTGCTCTCCCTAATTGGGAGCAACAAGATTTCAATGGAGTTAATGGTGAACCCCCAATTTCTGCCAACACTAGGTCTAAAAGAAGAGCTAAGACATGGAGCAAACATGAGATAGGGCTAAGGCTTCCACATCTATATAATCTTCACAACCATTTACTCCTATCATATTAAAGAAGGTCCCCATCATTCCAATCAAGGAAAATCAACCTTCCAAGGAGGTTGAGCCTATCATTGTGAAAGCACACCAAAGAGTACACACAATAATACCTTTCAACATTGTGGACAATATGAAGAAAGAAAATGTTACTATTTCTGTGTGGGACTCTTTGGCTATTCTAGGGCAGCCTGAAATCTTGAAGAAGGGCTATGGGTGAAGTGTCAACTCCTCAAACCACAAAAGATACAACAAAGCCAGTGTTGGTCAACACTGATCAAGAAAAGGAGGCTCCAAGCAGCAACTCCAAAGCAAATACCATTCAAGGTAGGAACTTAAGTCCACCTCCCTTTTATGTATCTTTAATTATTGGAAAATATTTAGTACATAATTGTATGGTAGACAGTGGAGCTACTAGCACTATCATGCATAATAAAGTGGTTGACCAATTGGGACTAAAATATGAACCTTTCCAAAAGAGGGTTACCTAGCTTGATGGTTCCTCAGTAAACACAATAGGTGTAGCCAAGGATACCAGTTTAATCCTCCATGCTAGCCTGAATTTCTCTATCCTACTTGATATATATCATAAACCTCCCTGCCTTATTTTCCATATGTTTATCAAGGGAGTTTACATCCAAGATAGGAGGCTATCTTTCTTCTGACTGGTCTCACATGCTTTTCCATACAAGGTATGGAACCAAGGTTACTATCAAGTCTGAATCATTGGTAGCACACCATATAGAACCTTACGTGTCCAATGTACTCAATACAAGATACCTTGTACTTAACAATAATGACTTCCCAATCATCAGAGAAACAAACACTAAAATAGAAGGTATCCCAGATATCTATCTAGATGATTTAGAATTAGAGAGAGCTTCAGAGGCCCAAGCCAATGTTATTTGGGATATTGGTTTGGGAAACTATTTATTACAAGAACATGAATCCATAGAACCAAATATTTTTAAGATAGATACTGAGTTAGAGGATCATAACAACCAAGTTTGGGAGTTATACTTTGATGGTGCTAGAAGTAGACATGGTGCTGGTGGTGGTGCTATGTTAGTCTCTCCTAATGGGGAGAAGTATTATACAACCTTTAGGTTTAGTTTCTCTTGCACTAGAAACACTGCTGAATATGAGAGCCTAGTGAATAGATTGGAATGGGTAGAAAAGAGAGGGATCAAAGCCCTAAAATTTTATGGTGATAGTGAGCTAGCTATCAGCCAAGTAAGAGGGATAAGTGCAACCAAAAGTGATACAATGAGAGCATATAAGCATCGATTTTGGGATGCAATTGAAGATTTCCATGCTTTCAATATTGTTACTATCCCTAGAAAGTTAAATCAGAATGTAGATAGATTAGCTACTGTTGGATCTCAGTATGATATCCCTAATAGCATTTCAAAGGAGAGAGACCAACAACATATTAAAGTGATTTTCAGGCCTTCTATCCTTGATAATAATATTAATTGGCAAGTGTTTGACAATGATGAACAAATTTTGCACTTCTTATTTGAAGAGGATGTTTTCTCAGAACATAACCAAGATAGACTAATGCAGAACTATGGTGATCAAGTGATACAACTTAGATCTAATAAGATGCCCCAGGGTCTTGTCACCTTAGAAGTTGTCTTCAAAAAAGATGATCAAGTTAAGAATAGTAAAGCTGGCCTAGTAGTTCGACAAGAGAATTGTACTGAACTAAAATTGGAGCCAGGAAAAGGTCTATAAGTTGGGAAGGTAAATACTGATTCAAAAAATCAGGCATATAACCAATTATTTCAAGAGTTCACTGATATATTTGCATGGAAATATGAAGACCTCAAAGGTTTTAATCGAGCCCTTTCTCAGCATACCATTGAATTAGAACCAAATGCCAAACCAGTCAGGCAAAAGCAAAGGCCTTTCAACCCCAAGCTTGAACTGCTCATGCATAAAGAAGCGCTAAAACTGATTGAAAGTGGAATTTTTTACCCCATCAAGAATACTAGTTGGGTTTCAAATCTTGTTCCTATTACGAAGAAGAATGGGGAACTCAGGCAATGTGTTGACTTCAGGGACCTTAACAGAGTATCCGTAAAAGATCGCCATCCTCTACCATCTATGGAGCAAATTATGCAACGTGTCTCTGGATCTGAGAGATTTTCATTATTGGATGGCTATTTAGGATATAATCAGATCCTAGTTCATGAAGAAGATCAATATAGACTGCATTTACAACCAAGTGGGGAAGCTTATCAAAAGATGCCCTTTGGTTTGTCTAATGCAGGTGCTACTTTTCAAAAGGCAATGGATATGGCCTTTAAAAGCCTCATGTACAAATTTGTATTGGTCTACTTAGATGACATAACTATTTACTCTAAACATGCAACATACCATATCAAACACCTGAGGAAAATATTTGAAAGGTGTAGAGAATTTGGGATATCTCTTAATCCCAAGAAGTGTGTGTTTGCAGTTCATAAAGAGAAATTGTTAGGATATATAGTATCCAAGAAAGGAACCATAGTAGACCCTAAAAGGATTGTAGCTATCTTAGAGATACCCCTCCCACATCACAAGAAAGGTATTTAATCTTTCATAGGAAGGATTAACTTTGTTAGGTTTTTCTTGCCTAATATTGCAGATTTACTCAAGCCTTTGACAACTATGTTGAAGAAGAATTCAGCTTTTAGCTGGAGCAAAGAAGGGAAGGCTATTTCCAAGCTATTAAAGAGGCTTTGAAAGAAGCTCCTACTTTTCTAAACCCAAATTTTAGTAAGGATTTTATCCTTTATGCTTATGTAATTTCCGATGCCATATCTGCAATGTTGACCCAAGAAAATTCTGAAGGATTGGAGCAGCCTATTGCTTTCTTTAGCAAAGGCTTAGAAGAATATGAAAAGATATATTATTTTGTCAAAAAACATGTACTTTCTATGGTGAAGAGCCTAAAAAAGTTCAAATATTTATTGACTCATAGCAAGGTACACTTAAAGGTTACTCATCCAAGTGTCAAAGAGTTCTTGCTTTCTAAAGACCTAAATGAGAAAAGGGCTGGTTGGATTACTAGAGTGATGGAATATGACATTGACATCCAAACTACCAAGCTAGTTAGAGGAAGAGGTCTTTGTGAGAAGTTGACATGGGATGAGGATCCAAAAGATTTAGAGAAAATGAATGTATCCTTAATTGTGCATTCAACAGAAGAACATGCCAAGGCAGAAGGTTGGTTGCCTAACATGATTCATTACCTAAAGACAAGACAATTCCCTATAGATTTGGATTTATCCAGGAGGAGGTATTATAGACTATAGTCTATCCCCTTTATGCTGATAGATGAGATTATTTTTAGAAAAGATCATAATGGTGTCCTTCTCAGATGCATTGATTAAGAAAAGATAGCAAATGTCCTATTTGAATTTCATGATGGACCTTCTGGAGGTCATTTCTCTCCTAGGCTTACTGCATTTAAAATCATGAGGGCTAGATACTACTGGCCATCTATCTTCAAATATAGTCATGATTATGTGAGAAAATGCATCAAATGTGTCATGTTTGCAGGAAAAGAAAGGCTTGCAGCCTTGCCCCTTCAGCCCATCAGAAAAGAACAACCTTTCATGAGATGGGGCATATATTTCATTGGCATGATTAATCCTCCATCTATTGTAGGCCATAAATAGATAATTACTGCAATTGATTATTTCACTAGATGGACATAAGATGTTGCATTAAAAGAAGCAAATGAGAGTGTTGTTTTAAGTTTTTATGATGATATAATTCACAAATTTGGTACTCCAAAGTCCATTATATGAGATAATGCATTAGCATTTATAGGCCTAAGAGTCTCAGAGTGGGCAATTAGACATGGTTTTTATTTGAACACAAGTTGAAACTATTACCCTTAGGGAAATGGTTTGGCAGAATCAACTAATAAGAACTTGAATAGGATAATCAAGAAGACCCTACAAGATAACCAAAGAGATTGGCATACTAAATTGAAATCTACCTTATGGTTAGACAAAATTACCCCAAAGAAGATCATTGGGAATTATCCTTACATGTTAGTGTATGGAAGAGAAGCTAAGTTGTACATTTTAATTGAACTACCAACCTTAGACTTAGCTACTCAGTATGTCTTGTTCAAAGAAGGAGAACCTTTGTAGATTAGGTATGCTCAGATTCTGGAATTAGAAGAACACAGAGATAAATCCATGAAAGATATGGAATTCCATCAGATGCAAACAAGGAGAAGCTTTGATAAAAGGGCCAGGGTCAGAAATTTCAAAGTTGGGGATGTGGTACTCAAATGGGATGAATTCAAGGCCAAACCTAGCAGACATACTAAATTTTATTCCTTCTAGGGAGGTCCATTTGTTATCATAGAATGCAAGGAGAATAATTCATTTTAGCTATCAAATCTTAAAGGAAATCCCTTGCCTATTTCAATGAATGGATTCCATTTGAAGCCTTGTTTTGAGGTTTGTCCTTCCTTGTAAATATTTGTAAATAAGTTTCCCTATTTTTTGTCCTACTTTCTAGGTTAGTTTCCTGCTTTTCAAGAAGTGCTCATGCACAGTTAGTAGTTCCCCCTCCTGGTTTCAATCTGATTCCAAGGTTCTATTTTTCTCATAGGATGACTCTATGCCCAATGGATGTCAAAGGTCACTATTCTAATGTCTAGCAGGCAGACATCCAGCAGAAACTGCCAAGAATGTTACCCAAATTTTCCTCATCTAGTAAATTTTGGCTATAGGTGGAGTAAATGTGGCTCCCATAAGGGTCAAGCTCAGCCTATGAGAAAGACCTTAAATTTTATGGTCTTGGTTGTGTCTTCTGCAACCTTTTCTGCCCTCTGGTCTTCCTTGTCCATGCAAAAATATCCTAAGTGTGAAAACCCTATGTATTTCATGAGAAACCCTAGTTGAATGATGACATTTCTAATTTGTCATTACCTTTTGAAGTCACTTAAGTTTTCCTTTTCCATGTGTGTTTGACATCTCTTTATGTCTCTAAGTCGCGAGAAGGAAGCAAAATATTCCAAACCATTTAGTGATCATGAGACTACCTTTGTCGTGCAGTCTCTATAAAAAATGGAATATGTTGTTTTGATCAAGAGACTTAGCAACCATCATCAGATCAAAATTCAATCAAAGGGAAGTTGGGTAATCTCTTGATATAACCCAGAGTCAACAAATCATCTGGAGATCCCGCGACTAATGTGTTTTTCTAATCCGCAGATATAACATGAGTATGATCTGGGTAAGGTTAAGTTCTTTCAGTCAGTAAGTCTCATGATAAACTCCAAGGTTAAAAAATATTCATGAGACTTTATGTTTTCCCAATTGGGTTATCATTGGATATGACTATGGTCAAAGGTTGGTCAGCTCAAGGTTAAAGGTATTCAAATGACAGATTTCCACGTGTTCCTCAGCGGGCCCTGTTTCACTTAGTAGTGTTCCCTTTGGTCACATAATCTCCAAATTTTTCTAAGGTTAGTTCTGAGTTATGGATTCTACACAGTCGCCAAGTCTCCAGATATATCAAGGTTAAATATAGGCTAAATAATTAGTCAGGCAGCTGGCGGTGTTAGAGTTAACAAGGCAGTGGTCAATAAATGATAAAGTGGCACATGGCAATAAGTGGGCCTGGGTTCTATGCATTCAGTCGGGTGATCATGTGACACAGACCGAATAATTTGATTTATCCCACAATTATGAGACTTCCTTCAGTAACTTTATCTTGTGAAGGAAGGGAATATGCCAAAAAACATTCAGAGACTTCCCAACTAGAGTCCGATTCAAAGGAGATCTAACACTTGTCGCTTATTCTCGTGACAAGGCCAGGGTTAATGAAAAGATCAGAAGACTTAGCAACAATAAGAAAATGTAACATGACATTATGATGCAGTGCATAGGTAAAGTAAAAATATCTGTGGCTACACTTTAAAATAAAATAAAATTTGAATCTCAGTCGTCGATGCAGATATCTCGCACCAGTTATGACTGTTATCTTTTAAATATTTTAAAATTCAAATATCTAATCTCTATAGTTATGACAGAACTGACTTGCAGAGGGAAGTAGATGGATCGACCAACTTCTCAGAGGTAGAGTTATGGTGATTGGAAAGATATTTAAGCTATATCTGATCGATCAAGATATTTCTAAATGACATTGATGAGTAGAATTGACAGAGTTAGGGTTTTTGATTATTCTATTACAAATGTATTAAAACCCTAATTTCTAGAATCAGATTGACTCTTGAGCCTGTGTTCTAGAGGAGTAGTGTATATAAGTTAGTTTCTAAGCTTTTTAGAAGGAGGATTTTCCAGTTCATGAAAATTATATGTGGCGTCTCTCTACCCTTTGGTTTTCAACAGTTGTAACTTTTTCATTGATATTCAGATATTGCAAGGTATTTTGTGATATCTTTTCTGCCCTCATGTCTTCCTTGTCTAAATTTCTCTTATTGAATTAAGTATATTGAATGTTTTTAGAGATATCTTAGGGTTCCTAAGACTTCTTCCTTTCTAAAATTCATGTGTACTCTTGTGGATGATTTTATTTTAATGAGTTTGTGGATATTATTCAATCCCTTTTCACTTTGTCTCATTCCTGTGCCTAGTATTAGAAGTGAACGTTTGTTTGCAGTTTGTAGTCCATGTCTAAATTTCTCAGGAAAGCTATTGTTTGTGAAATATTTTCTTTCCTTGAATAGCCTCTTTCTATTTCAGACCTCTCTATGAAATATTTATGCAAACCTATTTAGAAAGTTGTGTTCTCGTAGACCTAAGTTTGTGTGTTGATCTCACTCATTGTGATGTGGTTCATATCATTTTTGATGTATCACCTAGTAGGATAGTTTGTTTATTCAGTTATTTCCCTTCCATGCATTCTTTCCATCCATTTTCCCTCAAGAATTTACTTTCATGTTATGAAGCAATTTTTGGTGATTATCCAAGAGGAACCAACCTAGAATCTAGAGGTATAATCTTAGTTAGAAAAGGTCCCACACCCTGGAGATGATTCCCATGTTATACTAGATTATCAAGACTATGAGAGCTTGACCTAGAGTGCAAAATTTAGTGTATAACAGTAATGTTGCAAGAATTTAAAGAATGGTTGATTGATACAAGATATGAACTAAATAGAGCAGATGGATATAGTATATCAAAACCATAAACAATGAAACTATGACCATAATAGAATGAACAAGAAAGACCAATGACTTAATCAACTATGGGAAATAGAGTCACTATCATTCCAATCCTTTGTTCAACCTTAAAGAGATTTTTGCAAGAAAACTTATCACTTTACAGATGTTATGAAATGTACATGAAACCTAGAATAAATTCAAAGATATTCCAAAAGGGTAATATAATGACAAAACAATTCATTGAGGCCTCAATAAATATAATTTAACCATGCAAAATGAGAAAACCAATTGAAAATATAGACTGTGAATCAAATCAGGAAGCATGCACATCAAACTATCACTTTGAAGAAGTTTCATTGGTTTATCCGAGGGACTAATTGTAAAATAATTATGAAATAATTGCACATGTGAAGAAAAAGGACTTATCTTTATTGATTTTGGAGAATAGTACAATAGAATTCAAGTTTGTAGTTATTGATCCATCTATCCCATCTGACTATAATAACAGTAAGTCTTATTCCTCCTTTTGTGTTGATCTTGGTATCCTTATAAGTATGAAACCTGAAGGATACAGAAAAGCTTCAGATCAAAATGATGTTTCCTAACAAATACCTAACCTAGTGATCAATAACCGAATGTTTAATTACAACAAAGGAATAACCAGTTATCCTTATTCACTAACAATTATCAACTGATTAAGTATCATAATAACTTAACAAGTCTTTCACAATATGTCTTTGAGAATAATTTAAACAATAGATTTGCATCATAATGATACTCCAATCATATATCTATCCATAGTCGCATTCATATTCTCTGCATGGCACCAGATATTATTGTTGATATATCAATAACCTAGTCCAGTATGATAATATCATTGGTATTGTCAACCTTGAAACCAGATTGATCATTTCTAAAATATCCTTCATCCAGTATTGATGATTTTGAATCATTGGCTCCGGGTATGTTGATCACATCAATATTCTTGTGCATGGTCTCTGGAATCAAATTTGTTGCCTTTTATCGACTGCAACCATGGTGTTGATCATCATGTCTGCATGCGATCATTCTTCATGATGTCAAAAATCTCAACCGTCTGATCGTTTATGTTCGCCACCTTTATTTTCTACATGAAAAGTCAAATATTTAATACTAAAGCAAACCCTAAGTGAAATAGAAGATTATAATATTTTAAATGCCATGTCATAAGTCAATTATAACATAGTCGTCATAGATTTTTTTGTCTTTTTCTATCATTGAAATGTGTCACATCCTTTTCTACATCACAATGGTTAAAATCTAATCATCTCTCCATCATGTCATTGTGCTAAACTAGATCTTTGATCTTACAGTCGTAGATCCTCCGTAAGTGCCTCGGTTATTGGCCAATTACTTTTACCCGCTAGATTAAGTCCCAACCATCAATTTAAAGCCCCAGTTGAAAGAGGCATTTTAAGTAATCCATTCTTTACTCCACTTTATGTGCCTCCATGTAGTCTAATCATTCTGTTCTTCCAACCAAATGCTGACATTTGTATCCATGTCATTCCACCTGTATATCTTTTTGGGCCTAGGATACTTGTCACTCTTTTCTCCATTGCGTGATGTTTAAATATCATGCAAGTTGAGATAGCAAGGTTGCACTCAACCGTTTGATCAAATCTTAATCTGATTAGATGCTACTCGATTTAGCTTGTAGTCAAACGAACTTTATATGACACGCAATGGTCATTTTGTGGTGCCAAGTCTTTTTAAAAGGAATCTACGTGTACATCGGTCATGAATTTTCAACTGTCAACAACTCTACTCTACTGTTTCAATCATCATGGGGGTCGAGACTAGGATACTTCACCATGCTATGATGGATAGAATATTTCTCCCTGCTTCATTGCACTACCATGCTATAGGTAAGTTCACAATCATGCAATTTCACAAACTATATGTTGATTACAATCATTGTACTTTGGCTTTGACCTTGCTAGCTTTAAGTCTGCATCAAAATAAACTAAGAAGACATCAATGGTAGACAAGGATAACTGCATAAGTCATAGATTCAAATGATATAATATTGATAAAATACATAAGAAATATAGGTAAGAATCATAATATATAAACCAAAAGGCTATAGAAGATAAGTGAACAAGTGCAAAGAGATACTCCCCTGACTAATTTTGAGCATAATTAAATCTGCAATTATGGGTTCCACTAAGGTTATCCTACATGTTTTGGGTGCCTCTAATATTGTGTAGATTCCTTATTGTGTTTCAGAAAGCTTCTAGGATCTTCTTATGCATTTATTTGTGATGTCTTGTATACCTTTGTTGTTTCATTCTTGTTGTATACCCGTGTGAGTGGGTCTGATATTATCTTCTCAGGATGGTGAGAGTGGACCTTTGGTTCCAAGAGGTTGGGTGGTAGTGATTCATTTACCATTTTATATTTGATGTTCTTCTTCATGCTTGGATGATCCTTGTTGCAGTTATACCTTTTGTTTCTTCTGGAGACTTTTTTAGTTTCACAAGTTGTATACTTGTACCATATTTGTATGTTGGTTAAAATCCTTTCAAAGGATGTATTGTATTGTTATGTATTAATGCATACCCTATGAATTGTGCAGTGGATGTTGATTCATGTATGTATACCTTGTGTATCAGTTGTATATGTTCTCTTATTATATGAGATGGATATTATTGGATTATATTGGTATACCTTTTATGTTAGTTCCTTATAGTTTTTCTTTGTAGATTATTTTGCTTAAGTAATTCTATGTCAAGGAACCCTTGAGATTTTTAATCTATGTTTGAGTTGTATTTATGTGTATGTCCTGTGATTCATTGTATTGCTTCCACGTTATCATCATTATTGTTTGTAAACATTTAAAAAAAAATTATCCTGTTAACTTAGTTGCATGTATAGGTTAGTTCTCATGGGTTCCATGTTGGGGAATTACATGTCACTTTCTTTTATTTATGCAATTTTATTTTAATTTCAAGGTTAATTCCTAAATAGGGGTTTGACCAAGGAAACCCCCTTTCAACCAAACAATTTTCCATTATTCTATATGCAGGGAAAAGTGACAAAGCTACTATCATAGATCTAGAAAGTACATGATCTGATAGACGACCTCTAAAAGTTTTAGGAAAAATTATAGGGTAAAAGGTGACTAGGCATTATATACCCTCAAAAATAGGCTCAGATTTTAATCACAGGTTAGTACTACAGTGTAATTTTTATTTAAGTTCATTACAAGTGTTTTCCTGATCTCTTTCTATCTTTTACAAGTGAAATTTGTCGTCTAGCTTACTTAGTCTTCTATTTTGCATTAGTCAATCCTATTTCTTCAAATCCATCTCATTATAATCATAATTATGAAGGATTATTGCACTAACTTAGCACTTAATTCCTACTTGAGCTTATTGGGTCATTTTCCTTCCAATTGTGCAGTTAGGAAAAGGTGGATCTCATACACATCCTTATCAACGCCCCTCTATTTACCTTTTTCATACTGTATATTATATAATATATAAATGTATAAATGTATATATATAAATATAAATATGTGTGTATCAATATTTTCTTTCATTAAAACAACCACATAAAAATAATCCAGTCATTGGTAGGGAACGGAAAGATCTCAAATCTATTCCCCTACTTACACACAAAATTGCTACTCTAGCAGGTGTCATCTCAGGGCGCAGATTAGTGTTTAGATCAACTAAGGAAAAAATAATATGGGTAAGAGCCAATAATGGAATGTTAAATGCAAAATATGGATATAGGATTATGTATTGGACATGGGTTTAAACTAAGATGGATATTCAAACAAAACTGTGTTGGGATAAACAATGTGTGCCTCGAGCAGGGGCATTTTCATGGGCAACCATCTTGATAGTAATTGTTTTTAGGAGAATGGGTCTTGAGGGCCCATTAAGATGCATATCATGAAAAAATAAAGAGGAGAATTTGGATCATATATTCACTAGATGCTCATTTGCACAAGAATGTTGGAGATGAATGTGTACTAAATTGGATTGGATCACTTCCTTTCCCAATATAATTATGTGTCTTTCAAGGATTTCTATTAAGAACAGGCTTCAGAATACTAATTTATTTGTGGAAGATATGTCCATCTCTCTTGATTTGGAAATATAGAGAGAGAAAAGTTAGAAGATCTTTGAAGATAAAAAATGACATCAATAGCCTTAAAACAAAGGTGGAAGCCACAATTGTAGAGTTTTCAAATAACATCACAAGATTCAATCTGCCTCAATAAGGTGAGTTCATAAAGTGGGATGGTCAGATGCAGTTTAGATGGATAGGTCTACGAATCCCCACTTTTGTAGGAATGGAATCTTAAGAAGGAAAAAACACAAGAATACAAGAAAGATGGACATCCTTGATATATGTATGGTATAAAAAGAAATTTTATGGAGCCACAAGAGGTAACCCAAACCCCTCTAATGTAGGGTGTATACTGGGAATATGGGATGGATAAATAGAAGGGAGATTGGAAATACTTTTAGAAGAGAACACCAAAAAAATTTATGAATTCAATGCCCTCACTTTGAGATTTATCTTATATAGATATTTGAAAGTAGATAAGTTGGATATTGAAGGGGATTCCACACTAGTCATCAAATTAGTTAGGAAAGGATCAATGACTAATTGGAAACTAAATGCTCTACTAGAAAGGGTATTGGATCTGCTTAATATATTTGAAGCATATACCATAAATCATGTGTATAGGGAAGAAAACAAGGATAAAAATGAGTTGGCCAATCACGCAGCTGATGGAGACAACTATGGAGTCAATTAGACACTAAGGTGTTGATGATTTAGTAGAGAAACAATGATTTGAAAAGAAAAGAGTAGTTGGATTAAGATGAGATTCCATCAAGGTTGAATATTTGTAGTTAGCGCTAATGAGTTAGAATAGATATTATGGGAGTCCCAAGAAATATGACATTATCAAGTGGTGTCTTATGATAAATTGATACTCACGATTAAGGAATATACCATGAGCTTGCTTGACTAGATGTTCTCATTTTAATTTTACTCTAGGGAAATTGTAGTTTTAAATAGAGAATTAAAATAATGATAACATTATTAGAGTATCATTCAAATTTGATTTTTGACATGGAATCATGTGCTTAATGTCATCATCTTGTGTACTCAATAGAGATAAAATATCATGATGGTACCCAATTAAGATGGAAAACACCACAAGCATTAAATTTAATAAAGAAATACATCAACGATGATAAAAAAAAGGACATAATTAATAAGGACAACAAAAAATTTGATAAAGGTTGGCAGTGATAATTATTTAAGAACACAAGAAGCAAAATACTCACATGCTTAAAGATATTATATTTCAACATTAAAAGGGGTAAAATGCATCGATATGATGATGCTTTAATGAGCCTGATAATTGACAAAGAAGGGATGAAAACTAAGATTTTTCCCTTAAAAATACCCCCAAACTCAATCATATACTATGTTGTTTCTATTTCTTCCCAAGCATAGCCCCCATTTCTACAAATCAAATCCATGGATTCCCCCATTAGGCTAGTGTTAACCAAAAGATAAATGTTTTTCCTTGGTGAAATCAAGAAAATAAGGTTGAAAGCAGTAATACATTATTCACATGGGTTAATTATGTGGGGTTTAAAAAGAATACTAGGAAGGGAATTCATCTTCATAGAGCATAGGTATAAGGATAATATTGATATATCAGTCATGTTCATAGCCATTTTCCTTGTGATGGAAGAATCTAAGGTTAGCAATAAAGAAATATGTCATAGGTTGTTCAAGGAGGATTTTTTGGGGCAACTTGACCTAACCATGGTGAATATTGATGAGGAACTTAGGATTACTCAATCAAAAAATTACTTTGTAATTAGTAGAGGGGGGAGGCCAGTGCCAAGAATTTTAATATTATAAATTGGGGATGTAGAATACTTTGAATCAAGGAAAATGTATTCAATAAAAATGTATTATTCATGTTGAACATGAATGAGAGTAGAGATTGGACTACCTAGTATAAGAGGGAGGATGAAATAAATACCAATGACGAAGAGGAGGTGAAAAAATTTGGTGCAAATATTGTAGAGAGGTGATGGAGGAAGCCAAAAACTATCCAGGGCCACTAGTACATTTGAGGCCAAATTTCGACAGCCATTTGTCAGATTTGCAACACTAAGTTGTCAGACTTTCAACACTTGAGTCTGTCACCATTTTTGCGTTGGAAATTGTGACAGAAGACATACCCGTCGGTTTACCGACACCATGTCATGTCAGAAACTTGCACATGACAACGGCTTCGTGACAGCATTTCCTGCGGTTCATCCATCAGAATCCTGACACATATACTTGTCGGTGATATGGCTTTAATGTCGAAGGGTCTGTCGAAACTTTTCTATTTATGACATTTACACAGTCGGAAGAGCGATAATTGTGCAACATTTTTGACAGGTTTCCCTATTGAACGTATAGCATTACTGTCACAATAAATGTCATAAATTATTTTTCTCCGATATTTTGTCTGTCAAAAGTATAACGCTTCCATCAGAATTAATTATAAACTGTTGAAAAACTGACGGATAGGCACATTAAAGTTAACACAGCTCAAGAGACCATCATAGGTTGTCTCTTTCTTCAGTCTATATTATTGACAGAATGTTTTACCTTTCATTAGCTCATCAAATCCAAGGATTTGAAATAATTTAATAGAATATTTTCATGACAACGTATATTATTTAAGTTGACGTTGCATGAATTTATCTACTTCGCGCACTTGTAGACTATGAGGACGATGATAAAGAATCATGGCCATCTTCGTAGTATACAAGTGCACGAAGTAGATAAATTCGTGCAACATCAAATTAAATAATATATGTTTTCATGAAAATATTCTATTAAATTCTTTCAAATCCCCTTATTTGATGAGCTAATGAAAGGTAAAACATTTTGTCAATAATATAGACCGAAGAAAGAGACAACCTATGATGGTCTCTTGAGCTATGTTATATTTATTCCTAGCTACTGTCCTAGCTACCTATCGATCGTTGAGAATAATCACCGCCTTGCATTTATGTACACTGCACAAATTGATCACAGTCTCGCAAAAACATTTTACACTTGTACATCTCATCAATACTGGAGGCCTAAAGTAATTTTATATGATCACTAGCACATTTCGTGCATGGATGAGAAACACTCCATATACGTCTTCTCATAATCTAAAAACTTTCCATCATTGATTCTCATCATTTTTTCAGCATCTCTGTGGACTGAGACCCTAAATTATTGAGCTTCTCTCTGTTTTGAGAATAGTTTAACATTCTCTACTTAACAGGGCCAACCACGTGAAGGTGGAAGCTCACCTAGCCCCTCCTAAGAGCCTCTTATGACCCTTTACAACATTTTAAGACCTCTAAGATGTATTCTTAGGGATCGTAAAGGGTCATAGGGGGTCTTGGGACACAACAGCTGAGAAACTTAAATGTAGGCATCATGGTCAAAAATTTTCCGAGATGATGCAAAGTAGTGGTTGCTTTGCATCATCTAGGAATAGCACTCAATTATGTTGTGTCTCCAGAAAATTGTGACCATGATGCCTACATTTATATTTCTCAGCTGTTGTGATATGTACATCGCAGTCTGTCATTGTTGCAGCAGTAGAGCCTATATTCCACAACAAAAAGGAAGACATCTTTTTACCCTGGGTCTGGATCCAACCCCAATTGTCAAAGGATCCAGGGCTAGGCTCAAAAGATGTCTTCCCATTCTGTCTGCAACATTGTGTCCATCCATGATCTCAGGAACATCATCGTCTTTCCACTCTTTATTTGCCAAAATATATCGCTTCTTCAAGCTTGCAGAGTAATCTTATTAATAAAAGAACTCTTGCCAACAT
>MU225864.1:1563253-1580171 GCA_018584345.1 Thuja plicata | reverse complement strand
GACTTCAATGAAACATTGGATATGGCTGATAAGAAGAAGGGTCACTTGTTGATAGTGTTCCTTGAGGGAAGGGGGATTGTGAAAGACTTGTTATAATTGTATTGTATATTTCCAATATGTTTGGATGCAGGGCAGACCAGGAGAATGAAGGATCACTCACTGATTGCATGATAACCCGGTTTTGAAGGGTCACTGGTTGAGGGGATAGTCAAGGTCTGGATGATTCAGCCATTGGAGGACCCTAGTTCTTTATATCAATTGCTATTCAAATTGGATGCATGGATTTATTGTGAATTATTGGCTGCTATGTACCCTGCAACTGGATTCGTAAATTTGCATATACTTCTCTAGGGTTGTAAGCCACTTAGGGATCAAAATAGAGAAACTAAATAAAAATCATTCTTTGTCCTATTTCCTTTTAACAAAGTCTCAACTATCAATGATACAATACATCTGATGCCCTAAGCTATCAATACAAATGGCACCTAGCTAGAAGCTCACGGGCTGTCCATTTGATAACCACAGTCAACATTTCAAAAAAAAGGATATCCTTGAGCACAAGCACCAATAACATCAAATAATGGAGTTAAAGCATGGGCTAGGCCATGACACTAGTAGAATGCAGTCATTTCAGTGATAGTAATATACAATGGCATCATTAAACACATATGCCAGTAATATCAACAAATGTGAGTCCAAACATTTGAATACAGTGAATCGATATCCTTGAGCACAAGCACCAATAACATCAAATAATAGAGATAAAGCACTGGCTAGGGCATGACACTAGTAGAATGCGGTCATTTTAGAGAGAAACTCCCTCAACAATAAAATGAAATGCATTCGAATATGATGCCAGAGGCTCGAAAGATGAAGAAATCACATACCTTCTCCCATGCTCAGTTGTCGCTCCTTTTCTCCCGCTCTCCAATTGAAATGAAAATGATGAGGTTGTTTCACTTTTTTTTTTAATGTATACCCCAAATCTGTCGGAGTTCCAATGGTCAATTAAACACCCATCGAAATACCGACATCATCGGGGCCTATTACAAAAAAAACACCAAATTCGTAAGAAAAAGTTACCCGTCAGAAACTTCTGTCGAAATTTGGCCTCAAATGTACTAGTGGGCCTAGCCAATGCCACAATGAATAGACCATCAAGGTCTCTCCACTCGACAAGGAGAAGGTACCCATAGAAGAGTAACTTTGCTTGCGCAATTTTCATATTTTTTCTAATTATAGAAACATTTAGTATATATGTAAATGATGTATGATACAAACACGTATCAATAGATATATTGTATCTATGACATATAGATTAGGTTTAATATCTCTAGTACTATGTATATGTATGTTGATAAATGACAATCAATGGTAGACCACCAAATTACACATACATTGAAATGACCCAAAATTTGGTCCTTAAGGAAAATATTATTTGTACAACCCAAATAATGAATGGATACAAATGAAAGATCTAGCTAAGAGGAAGATTTAGGGTATTCCCTTATGAAATATAGAAAAAAGGCAAGAGATCTTATGCTTATGGCTAAAGAATATATAATATCAATGTGCAATAGAAAATTTGATCTAATGTATCAAAGTAGATGCAAGATATAGAAGAAGAAATATGTGCACATGAAAGTGGAAGAAGAGGAAGGTATTTAGATGTTGGCTTTTTGTTTTCTGAAGTCCTGGAATGACCTGATTTCTGAAGCTGGCAATCTGCAACATGTAAACCCAAAATGTGCAACTCTCTATTCTTCTCTAGGAATAGGTCGAAAGTGGTTTGACCTATGCCTAAGATGACTAAAATTAGAAATAGAAAGGTTGATCTCGGAAAATCTCTTGATTCTCTTTCTAGCTTTGTAACATGATTTTCACTCAGAATACCTAAGTATAGGTAGAAGGTTCAACCTATACCTGATATTGTCAGAATATGGAGCATAAAAGTGGATATATAAAGGTCTTTAGATTAGCTTCTCATATCTGTAGTTGTATCTACACTTTGAAACCTATGCATACACAATAGAGAGAAGGGGAAAATATTGGGGGAGGGGCTTGCCCTTGTCAAGCCCCTGTTTAGGAATTAACCTTGTATTGAAATAAAGGAAATGCTATCACGAAGAAGTGATTAAATATACTAATGGAAATGTATCATACCATGTAGATGCAATTGTACTTAGTATGAGATACAATATGTTAATGCAATAGCCTTGAATCAACACAAAAACCAAAAGGAAATCATGTAAGACAAAACCTCATGTAGTAGATGCTTGTAATTCACCTCAATTTTGGATTCAATAAGGAGAAGATGAAGACTTGAAAGATGAATTTAGATCTCCTCCCTTGATGGCTAACTCCTTTGCTTCCTATGGATAAATAAGCTAGCTCCAAGGAAAGAAAATGCATGATTCCTTTGATGGATGAATGCCTTCAATGAATGTTTACATGCTTGAACTCCTTGAATGCACAAATATCTTGCTTGATTTATTGAGAGTGGATGTGGTTTCTTGAATGAATATGTACCTAACAGATGTATATGTCTAGATGTGAAAATGAAGGAAAGAGGCATCCTTTTATAGTGATTTTGGGGTCCAAATTTGCGAAGGCCAACCTCACTAGGTGGGAAAATGGAAACACCTTGCATAGAGACTGAAACCCACCAAAACGCAACCCCCATGGTATAGGTTGAAAGAAGTTCAACCTATACCTGGTATAGATTGAACCACATTTGACCTATACCTGACAGATGTATATTTTGAGGTAAAGTTGTGGGATTCAAGAGGTGTTAAGTGGTTTGGGAAAAAAACAAAGGTAAGGGAGAAAATTGATCATAAATGCATCCAAATATTGAAATGGGTTCCAAGAGGGAAATTAATTATGTGAATGGATGGATAAATGAGAAATTGTGCATAGGAACTAGAGCCAACTTAGATTTTTGAGAAATATTGAAGAAGGTAGGACCTTGATTTGAATTATGTATGCAATTAGGTGCAATGTGAGGTATTAACATAAGGAACACACTAAAGTGGACTAAAATGGTCCCAAAATTAATACAAAAGTAATTCCTTACTTTTTAGGACTATACATTTATCCTTCACTTTGGTGGGAGTATGAGACAAGGTCATGCTGACGGTGAATGAAGTGATAGAAGAAAAAGATGATTGTGATGAATTGAAAAGAGATAAGACATCACCAAGTCTAAGGACATGAGCCCTCAAACTAAGGATCCTAACTCCACTTCCATGTACAAGGGTACAGAACAAAGAAAAAATAAAAATAAAAAATAAAAAGCAAATACAAAAGACACCGAAAACAACAAAGGGGTTGGTACTAAAATAAAAATCCAAATAAACTAGTGGAAGATACCTTGATCAAAAATGTCTCAGCCACTAATATCATGTCTAGAAAGATATTTCAAAGGAATAAGTGATCTCATAGGAAGAACAAGAGCACCACCAATGATGTTACCAACTCCATGATCTAACCTACTAGCTTAACCATGATAGTAGAGGGAGAGAGAGAAATAGAGAGGGGAGATAGAAGTGTGATTATCTTGCCTAGTAAGATTATATGTCTCATTATGAACCAAACAAAGTGTGACCCCCATGCCAAGAAATATTGTGTCTTACTATGGACCACACAAAAGATAGGATTGAAATTTATAGTAGGTTGCATATCGTGCTAGTCAATTCTATTTAAAAACCTATGCCTACTGGCGACTTTGCCTATGTGCACCTTATGAATGGATACAAATATTCTATATTCATGAATATTTTTGCATATGTGAACTTCATGGATGGATACAAATCCATTATATTGATGAAGATTAGTTTGTATATGGATACCCCATTCATGGATACAGATCCACTCTATCCATGGGGATTGATTGTATGTAAAAATGCATAAGGACAATGTGCAAGAGAATTTACAAGGGAGGTTGTATGTAGGCCCCCATCCTTATGATGGCTATGTAGTAGAAATTATAAGGAAGAGAATCAAGGATACCTACTTCCAACAGCAAATCTATATCCTTAAAACAACAATATATGACATAAACTTAGCTAAGAGTGTTAACTCTTATAAGATAAGGAAATAGATAATTGTGAAAGATATTCTTCTTGTGAGAAGAGACCCTTGAAAGGAAGAGATATTGTTTATAAGACATATACCTTCAAGAGGATTGTTTGAACAAAAATAATATCTTCAATATAAAGAGGGGGAAGAGAACAAAAATAAACCCATTTAGCCCCCTATCCCTATGTGAAATAGGGATTCTTGATGAAGGATGAAAAATTTTGAAATGCAAAGTAAGGAAACATGTTTATAATTAACATAGTTTTGCAAATGAAGAAGAGGTGATGATCAAGAATTCACACTTCTTATATAAGAGAGAATACCAATCAAAATAAATAATTCTTTATAGGAAAATAATGTCACATGATAAAAAAAATGCCACTATACTAAGGAAAGTAGATCCTTATATGAAAGAGAGAAAGAATATATATGCAACCTTTCCCCCCAAGTGTGAACTAGGCAAGATATAATATATAAAATACACCTTGAATGATAGCTAAGTCATAATAGATACACAATCCCAAGAAAAATAAGTTGTAAACTAGAGAGAAATCCTAAAATAGACATATATTCTAGAAAATACATTAGATATAAAGTAAGAAAGTGAGGAAAGGAGGGATGAGTACTCAAGGCCAAAGGCATTCCCAAATACCAAACTAGCTTGTAGTTACAACACAGAAGAAACAACACAAGAAGGATAGAAGAAACAACAGATATATTTTCATTAATTAATCAAACTCAATACATGTCGGGCTATAAGGCCTTCCCATTTTTGGCCATATACATTCAAAGGAATTATAGAATGATCTTCATACATGAAAGGTCATAGATGTGCCATCAAATATCTTAACACTAAGTATTCTATCACAATTTGATACCAAAACTCCTACTAAAAAATGCTACTAACCCTCATACCCTAAACTAAGAACAAAGAACTAAATATATACAAGAGTCCACCAAAGAGGTTGACACTCAAATCCCAAAGAAAGACCCAAATTTAGGTCCACAAATATCCCAATGAGAGACACCACATTAATTACACCAAGGAAATTAAATTTAGAAGTCAGCTAGATTAGGATAAACAACTCAGTAAGAAGATAACTGAGCAACATCAACAACTCGATAAGAACATAATTGAGCAACAAAAACCAACTTGGTGAAAGAAACACCAAGCAACCAATGTTCACCAAGACCCATCGGTAAATCAAGACAAAACAAGTAACCGAGCAACAGGGTTACCCAACACTTCACAGAACAACCTCCAAACAATCTAAAGAGCAAAAGAAAACATATTTTTGTTTGAGCGGGATTGCCAAGAACCCAAGATGATCCTGCATCAGACACTAAGGGTTAAAATAAATGATTCCCTGAATCATGTATCTGGTCCAACTTGAAATGAATCCAACATAGATTGAGAAATCCAAGATGAGTCCTCAATCGGTTTATTCTTCCATTTTATCAGATACTCCATGTATTCCTTTCCTCTTGTACTTCTACCAACTCTCTATTTCAAAATCTATTCAACTTCCTCTATTTGTTTCTTAGGATAATCACTCAGTACTGTAACTTCTTCATCAGGTTCATGATATTCATACAAGTTTGAAATATTAAATATAGGTGATATATCCATGTCATCAGGTAATTCCACTTCATAAGCATTTCCATGGTCAAATATTCTCAGTATTTTGCAAGGACCAAATTTCTTCATCTTCAATTTTGCATAAGTTCCAATAGGAAATCCGCCTTTCTTCAAATGAACCATTGCAACATCACCAACTTCAAAAGTTTTATGTCTTCTTGATTTATCTACACTATCCTTGTATTTCTGATTACTTTTCTCTAGCTTCTATTTTACATCCTCATGCAATGTCTTCATGAACTCAGCAAACTTTTCTGCTTCAACACTCATTTTCTCTTCTCCAGCAATGTTTCTCAGATTTGATATACCTCTCGATTATGCACCATGAACAATATCAAAAAGTGTCTTTCCAGTACTTCTATTTATTGAACTATTGTATGCAAACTCACCTTGTGCCAACATCAAATCCCAATTACTTGGTGTGTCTCCCACTAAAAATCTCAACAAGTTACCCAAACTTTGGTTTACAACCTCTTTTTGTCCATCATTCTATGGATGAAATGTATAACTATACTTCAAATCAGTGTCCAACTTCTTCCAAAGTGTTTTCCAAAAATAGCTCACAAACTTATTGTCTCGGTCAGAGATAATACTCTTCGGTAATCCATGCAATCTAACAATCTCCTTAAAGAAAATATTTTCTATATGTACTTCATCTGATGTTTTCTTACATGGTATGAAATGTGTCATCTTAGATAATCTATCCACAATAACAAATATGGAATCATTACCTCTTGCTATCTTCGGTAAGCTACAAACAAAATTCATGCTGATATCACTCCAAGGTTTCTCAGGTATAGTAATTGGTGTATACAAACCAATATTCTGACTTACTCCTTTTTTAACTTGACAAACTCCACAACTTCTCGCAAATTTATGAATATCCTTATACAACTGAGGCCAAAAATAACTTTCCTCAATCAAACTCAATGTTTTATCAATATCAAAATGTCCAGCCAAACCACTACTATGTTTCTCCTTTATCAGATTAGTTCCCATTGATCCTTTCGGTATGCACAAGTGGATACCTTTGAAAAAAATATCTTCCTGAATAAAATAGTCTTCATACTTACCTGATTGATTTGGAATAGCTTCTTTGCACACTCTCCACTGCTCAGAACAATCATGATCATTTTCATACAAAAGCTTCATATCATCAAAACCAAGAACTTCAATTCTTATTTCAGCCAACAAAGATCTTCTTCTACTCAATGCATCAACAACTCGGTTAGAAACTCCACTCTTATGCTTAATCACAAATCTGAAACTCTACAAATACTCTACCCATTTCATATGTCTTTGATTCAACTGATTTTGACTACCCAAATATTGTAAAGCCTTATGATCAGTATACAACACAAATTCACTCAGCATCAAATAACGTCTCCATTTCTACATAGATTGAACAATAGCATAGAAATCTTGATCATAGATAGAATATTTCCATTTTGCATCATTCAAATTCTCACTAAAGAAAGCAACAAGTTTCCCTTCTTGAGTCAACACAGCTCCTATTGCACTTCTACTTGCATCACATTCCACTTGAAATACCTTATTGAAATAAGGTAAGGCTAACACAGGTAATTCAACAACCTTCTACTTTAGAGTCTCAAAACTCTTATCAGCTCCATGTGTCCATTTGAATTCTCTTTTATCTCCGCTCATTGTCTTAATCATAACATTACAAATGAAACTAAAATTTTTGATAAACTTTCTGTAAAAGATTCCCAATCCATGAAATCATCTTACCTCACTAAAATTTTTAGGTGTAGGCCAACTAAGTATAGCTTCAAACTTCTCACGATCCATCTTCAAACCATTAGTTGAAATCACAAAACCTAAATACACAAGCTCTTCTTTCATGAAGGAACACTTTTTCATATTTATCAACAACTTTTCCTCTTTCAATCTCTACAATACTTGTCTTATATGCCTCAAATGATCTTCTCTAGTCTTACTAAATATTAGAATATCATCCAATTATACAATCACACATTTATTCAAGAATTTATTCAAAACTTCATTCATTAACCTCTTAAATGTACTCGGTGCATTAGTTAAACCAAAAGGCATAACCAACCACTCATAGAAACCTTTTTTCATCTTGAAATTAGTCTTCCACTCAGCTCCTTCTCTGATTCTGATATGATGAAATCCCTAGTATAGGAAACCTATACTTAACTATGATCTTATTGATTTGTCTTGAATCAGTGTACATTTTCCATTCTCCATTCTTATTAGGTGCCAATATAGCTAGTACTACACATGGACTCAAACTTTCTCTGATCAAACCCTTGTTCAACAATTCATGAACTTGTTGATTAAGCTCTTCATTCTCAGTTGATGTTAACAAATGTGGTGCCTTGTTCGGTAAACTAGCTCCAGGACTTAGATCCATACAGTGACTAATATCTCTCATTGGTGGAAAACTATTAGGTATATTATCTGAAATGATCTCCTTGTACTCAGTAAGCAATTTCTCAACTTTTGCAGGAATTCCATCTTCCATATTCTTACTTGGTTTGTTAGGAATCAAAGCATAAAAAATATCATTTCTTTTCAAATCCTTAACAAACTGTCTACCTTCCATCAAAAAAAATTTCATAGATGTACATATCTCATGAACAGATTCTTCAACCAAAGGTAACAAGATTTTTTTCTTACCATCAACCCAAATAGTATATATGTTCAATCTTCCATCATGTATAGCATGCCTATCATATTACCAAGGTCTACCCAACAAAATATGACAACAATCCATTGGCATAATATCCAATCTTTAGATTCACAAAACATTGTTCACTCACCATTAATGTATGCTCATCCTTGATCCATGAAATCTAATGGGGCTTTGGATGCTTCATTCTTTCCAACTGTAACTTTGTGACCATTTCCTCAGACCAGATTCTCTGAGCTTCCACTATCAACAATTACCTTCCAAACTTTATCTGCAACTCTACATCTAGTTTTGAACAAACTTTTCCTGATATGATCTTTCTTATCTTTCTCACTCCATAGTATCCTTCTGATCATAAGATTTTCTTCCTTATCTAGTTCATTATGTGACTCCTCTTGCACCAAAGTATTTTCATTGCTACGGATTTTATTGCTTGCATGTGTACACTCAAAAGATCAATGTCCTTCTTCACCACAATTGTAACAAGTTCCTTGGAACCCTCTTCTTCTATAACCACCTCGGGAGTAATTGCCTCTTCATTGGTATGAACTTCCACCTTTCCATTCAGTATTTCCTTTGTCTTGATGTGTGTCTGAAATTGGCTTGTCTAGTTCATATCTACTATTTTCACCATGAGATCTACCTCTTCCTCTAGGGAATCTACCACCTCTTCCTTTTTGTCTTTGTTCATATCTCTTGTTTAATTTCTCCTCAGCTCTTAGGGAAAACTGATATGCCTCCTCAATGCTTTCCATCTTGACCAAGCTGATTTCATCTTGATGGAACTTCTTAATCCATTTAGATATCTTTCTATTCTTTCCACTTCATCCTCAACATGTCCAAATTTGATGTCCAATCTGTAGAATTCTTTTGTATAGTCTTTTACCGAGCTATATTTTTGCTTCAAACTTTGCATTCTCCTAATCAGGCTAATCTGGTAGTCACAAGGTAGAATCTTTCCTTTCAATTTGTTTATCATCTTATCCCATACCTTGATTTTGTCTTTACCTTTATTCTTTTGATCCAATTGCAGATGCTCCCACCATAAGGATGCATGACCTTTCAACTTTGTGCTTGCAATATTTACCTTCTTCTCCTCTGGTACATTCTCATACTCAAAGTATTTTTCCATCTCAGTTATCCAGTCTATCAATTCATTAGAATCCAACTTTCCACTATACTTAGGAGGATTAAACTGAGGTGTGGACTTCAAACTCATCAATGCTCGCAGGAATCTCTCTTCTTTTTGATCCATAATAGATGCAGGTGTAGCTTCGCCTTGCACTTCCTCCAATTCATCATCACTAACATCTTCAAGATGTCTCAACAACTTCCAATCTTGTAACCATCTATCTTAGCATATAAGCTATACCTGGATCTACATTTCCTCTCCCATGAACCATTTTGAATCCCTCTGTAATTGTAGGTCAGATCACAATCTACAACCCCACAACAATATCCACCCAACTAGGGTTAGGGATTACAAGAAGGAACTTATATCTCACCTTTGCTCTAAGACCACCTAACGCAAGGAGGGATTTTTACTCAGGGCCAAAGGCATTCCCAAATATGAAACCATCTTTCAGTTACAACACGAAAGAAACAACACAAGAAGGAGAGAAGAAACAATAGATATCTTTTCATTAATTGATCAAACTCAATACATGGCAGGATGTAAGGCCTTCCTAGTTTTGGCCATATACATTCAAATGAATTATAGAATGATCTTCATACATGTGAGGTGACAGACCTAGCATCAAATATCTTAACATTGAGTATTCTATCACAATCTGATACCAAAACTCCTACTAAAAACTGCTACTACCGCTCAAACCCTAAACTAAGAACAAAGAACCAAATATATTCAAGAGTTCACCAAAGAGGTTAGCACTCAAATCCCAAAGAAAGACCTAGATTTAGGTCCACATAGATCCCAATGAGAGACCCCACATTAATTATGCCATGGAAATTAAATGCAGAAGTCAACCAGATCATGATAAACAACTCGGTAAGAAGATAACCGGGAAATAATAACAACTCGGTAATAACATAATTGAGAAACATAAACCAACTCAAAAAAAGAAACATCGAGTAGCAAACATTCATCGAGACCCATTGGTAAAGCAAGACATAACAAGTAACCAAGAAATAGGGTTATCAAGCACTTCACTGAATAGCCTCCAAACAATCTAAAGAACAAAAGCAAACATATTTTTGGTTGAGCAGGATTGCCAAGAACCCAAGATTCTCCTACATCAGCAAGTCATCAAGGAAAGAAATGAAATAATGAAACTATGGATGATTATTGATGATAAACCTACCATGTCAAGACATAAAAATGATTATTAAGGAAAGAAATTAGAATCTTTCATATAAAAATTATCTTATGCTAAAAGGAATATATCATAAAATAATGCAAAACCATAGAGAGAGAGAGAGAGAGAGAGAGAGAGAGAGAGAGAGAGAGAGAGAGCAATATTATATCATCTTAGTGGTCATCCTAGTTATACAAGATATGTACTCCCAAGTAAGGAAGAAGAGNGCAAAACCATAGAGAGAGAGAGAGAGAGAGAGAGAGAGAGAGAGAGAGAGAGAGAGAGCAATATTATATCATCTTAGTGGTCATCCTAGTTATACAAGATATGTACTCCCAAGTAAGGAAGAAGTGAGGATACTTAATATTGATAGGAGAAAGATCTTGTAACACTAAGTCCACATATGGGAGAACATCATGGTATAAAAGAGATGAAGAATAAAGAAATAATGTACGCTTTCAAGAAAAGAGATGAGAAAGAAGATCCAATATATTCCCTAAGTGATAGATCTTTTATAATAGACATGCACTTTCAAGAAAGCGTAAGGTTGCAACTTGGGATGTAAATGTCCTTGTGTTTTAACAACAAATTTATGCAAAAAATAATGTTACACAATAAAAGATACAAATCCAAGAGGGATATTGAATGCAAAATAAAAGAAGAGAAAATAAAGGGAAGACACTTTTAAGCTCCCTAAATAGTTTCTAATTTATGCACTTCCTAGCCAACATAAGGTTGTGACAAAATAATAAATGTATGCTAGGAAGGATATATAGCATTGTATAAAGAAACATTCAAATAAAGGGACAAAAGCGATACCTTAAGAGAAGAAAGGTACAATGAACCCTTTTCCCCCTAGTTAAATAAAAGGGGGAAATCCCTATTATGTTTCCCTCTCACTCATTAAAAAAGGTATAATGGAGAGTAGCACAATAGGAGAAAGAAATGATAATTGTAAACTTTGGTATGAAGAAATGTAGAATATCTGGGATGGAATGTATAAGAATTCTATGAATGGATTCTTGAATAAATTGTCTAAACTAAACACAATCACAAAGTAAATTTTTGTTTCTATGATTATAACAATACAATAATTCACCCTTAATAGGTCTTTGATTTATAGAGAGGTTTTGATAAGGGAAGACAATCTTAGGATTATACTTGAGACTCCAATAGATTATTTTTTCTAAAGCTAAGTGATCATCATAATGGGATATAGTATTAGATGAACTGGACAAAAGAATGTCAAGAGGAGGTTTGGGTAGAGAGGAAGTGAGAGAACAATGATAAACATGAGGAACATGATATTACTTAGGATCATTGTGTGAGGATAAAGGAAAATCATCTATTATTGGTGGAGGAAAATCAAGATGTTTATATTCATCAAAGGAATGAAAAAAACTTTTAGATTATGAATGACAATAGGTTGAGGAGAGCTTTGTCTTTCTTTTGCAAGATCGTTAGGAAATTGGTCCAGAGAATGATTAGCAGGGAAGATGAAACCTAAACCACCTTTATGACCTTTTTGAGGAGGATTAATAGGAACTCTAATACCTTGTTCATTAATATGAAGTCCTAAACCTTTATAGCCTTGTTGAGTGGTGATATCACATCTCATACTATAAATAGCTTTTAATGTAGAGGGAGAAGGTGATTCATCTTGAGGTGTATGGCCATGCATGATATAAAGAGGAATAGTAGGAGGAATATAATTTTTAGGAGGATTAGTAATATCATCCTTTTCAAGTGGTGGAGAAGAAGTTGTAGACACCTAAAACAGGGCAAGTGTCCTAGAATCATCCAAATATGCAAATCTCAGCCAAATGCTTCAAAACGCATCAAAATGGATCAAAATCATTTCAAATGGACATTTATTAATCAAAGTGGATAAAATAAATTTAAATAAAAGGATTAATTAACCATGACATCAAATAATCAAATTTAAGCCAAAAAGGATCAATAAAAATTATATAATTGATTTTAATCAATTAATTGTATAGTTTTAATCAAAAATCAAATTGAACCTATTCATCCCTACATGGATAATTTAATTAATTGATTGAATTAAATAATCCTAATATCTTTTAACATGAAATTGAGCAACCAATGGGAACTGAGAACACAAAAGCACATGGATCACTCCTAAATTTGAATCTCAATCACTCATTTTCAACTTTTAATCTCAATCACTCAAATTTGTCCCTTTGTCTCAACCTTTGAGACAACCATTTAAATTTTCCCCCCATTTGAAACCATCTCAAAGAATTTCACTCAACCAAGGCTTAATCATGTTCAAGTAACTCTACCCCCTACACTTGGGAATTTTCTATAAATACAAGCCATTTTTAAACATAATCATATCCTAGAAATTCGAATGTAAATCATCACACCTATAGGCAATTTCATAGCAATCTTGAGCATATTTGAGAAATTTCATAGCAAATTGAGCATTATGGAGAGCATTTCATGAGAATTTGAATTCACAATTGTTATCATTTGAGAGAATTGAGCTAGATTAGGCATATACTTTTATCAATTTCTCATTCTAGGATTGTCACTAGTAGAGATTAAGGCTGAGAGCTTTACTAGAATGCTAGTTAGAGAACCATGAGATGTTTAGTGATTTAGTTGCAATTATTTAGTTTAAATTTTTTATGTTTTTCATAGAATTGTAGCTAAATAAATCAATCTCATGAAGGTGTATAAAATTTCACACACAAATGGTACCCACCGTGGGGCTTTGGGCCTCTTTTTCATCATTTTTAAAAGTTAACTAATGCCTAAAGAAATCCTTCTATTTTTGTCTTTTCTTCTGTGTCGCATGTGAGATAAATTATCATGCCCGTGATAGTAAAGAATCGCCTGTGCCTCAGGAAATCCACTTACAAATTTTAAAATGACACCTAGTAGCTTTTCTTTTATGTAATTTTTAGTTTCTGTCACGCCTGTCATTTAAATCTTTACACCTAGCAAAGTTAAATAATGCCTAATTAGCTGGAAAGCAACACCTATGCAGTTTTAAATAATGCCTATGAGCAGTTTAATCACGCCTGCTAGCTGCTAAATGTCACCTACTACTTTCTATATTATTTTACTGTTATATCATTAAATTCTAATTTCTGACTTTCTGTCTGTGTTTTTCCTATAGATGAACAAGCATTCGAAGGTGCAGAAACTAGAACTCAGAGTTACAAGAGAATGCAAAGAGGTAAGAGCTCTCAAAAAGCACTCTAAAGATTTGCATAGTGCCAATATTTTAGCAAATTTAGAGGTAGAAGAGAATTTGTATGATTATTACTTGAAAGTTAGTAGTGCATACAAAAAGAAGTTCCCTAGTTTAAATTGATGTTTATGCTTTAGGTTCTTTAAACTTGATTTCATAAATTTTATCAAAAGAACTTAGGTGCATTTGTCAATTCGGTTTCAAATTTTCTTCACTTTGGCCTTTGTGTTGACTAACTTGTTGGAGGATCCGGAGAGGGAACAGTAGCCACTAGGTGAGTTGAAAAACAAGCCAAAAATAAAAAAAGCGTCTAGCCTTTGCTAGCTTCGAAAGAGGCAATCTACTCATCAAGCTTGTGTTTTCTTAACTTGTAGCATTCCATTTAAATCTAGCTAATTAGGAAGGCAAAATTGAACCACACACTTCCATTTTAAGAACCTCTTTGTAACGAGGTTGAAAAAGAATCATATTGCTTGAAGTGTTTTGAACAAGGAACAACAATAGAGATATGCTCTTCACTTTTTAAGTGAATCAAATTCTCAAACTTGTTGAACCAAGTTTACTTTATTGCTTTCATATACATGCTAGTTAAAATAGAGCTTTAGAGGGCCTACCTCCTAAGGATTTCCTTACGAGGATGGTGAAAGGGAACGACCCAAAGTGGGAGACAATCATTTTTGCTGTGTTACTATCTAACCCACTATAAATAAATGTATTCTTCCTTAATGGGAAGGTGACTAGATTGTGTGCAAGTTTCTTCACTTCCTCGAGTAGTCCTTCGGGATTGCGCAAAATCATACTTTTGTGCATGTGGGAATCCTACAAGGGGGTAAAAGGACTTGACATGATTTATAACAGAGGTGATCAATAAATCCTATATAAGTAGTAAGCCTACCTTTCAGAGCCAAGTATTTAAAAGCCAAAATTGACTTTAGGTAGAATTTCCTAGAATATATTCTTGTTATATACCTATTTAAAATGACCGAGAACATACACATTTAGTGTTTTTTAGGGACATGGTGCAAACTTGACATGTGTGTTGCATTTGTTTCAATTTTCAACAAAGAATATTCAACAGACCTGATCAAAAACTTTAAAATTTTAAAAATAAAATAAAAACTAAGAAAAACAAAATGGATCTGCAAAGTGCCGCCTATGCACAGTTAAAAAACACCTATGATACATTAAATGATGCCTTGAAACATTTCAATACTGCCTAAGTCACTGGAAAGTGATTCCTAGAAAGTTTTTAACAACGCCTATCAACAAGCAAAAGCCGCCTGCTCCACTGTAGAGTTCTGCCTACACAATTTCAAGTAAACGCCTATAAAGTTTTAAATCACACCTACACACAGGAAAGTGACTCCCCAAAAAAAAGAAGGGAAAATAGTGGATACTTCTCAAATACTTGGAAAAATTTGGATTTCATATTTGAGTATCGTTTGGGTTTTCCAGCCATTCATAAATTCAAATTGATCAGAATCCCTAATTTTGGACATTTTTGCAAAAATCGTAAGGGATTGATCAACTTAAGTAAGAAAGCCAACAATATTAAAGACAATTAATGTCTATGTTGGCTTTTACTAGATCTCACTACATCAAAAACACATTGCAATTAGATGGGTCATATCTAAGACAAGAACTTCCTTTTCCAAGTGACATGTTCACTTCTTCGAGACCAACGCAAGAACCTACACTAGTACATTTGACCTTATTTTTTGACCAAACAATGCGACAAACAAATAAAAAGGTTTTTTTTGGTTGGATTATAGAAGAAAAGCTTTGATTTTTTTTTAATCCATACCCGTGTTGGTCAAAATTTTGACCAACACGGGCATAAATTAAAAAAAAAAGGTTTCACATTTCATTATTCCACGCATGATGAATTTGATCAAGGGCGAAGTAGGAAGGAGGAAGCACTATTTGGGAAAGCACTATTTGGAATACACTTTTTGGGGAAGCACAACAAATTTGATCAAGGGCAAAGCGCGAAGGAGGAAGCACTATTTGGGGAAGCACTGTTTGGAATACACTATTTGGGGAAGCATGACGAATTTGATCAAGGGTGAAGAACAAAGGAGGAAGCACTATTTGGGGAAGCACTATTTGGAATACAAAAGATTCACAGTTCAGAGTATGTTCCTTTTGTCTTCTCTTGTTCTATTTGTGGCACTGTCGTTCTTGTGATGAATAGATAGCTTATTAACCCTGCAAATTCATTTATACATCTTCGTGGTGAAATTATTTTTGATGCTTCCTCGATATTTATCATTCATTTAAACAGTTTATGTGTTTCATTATATCAGTCTGCCATGAACTGTTAGATGAATTAACATCCACTGCTAGTCCATTGATGCACATTGTCCTCCCAAATTAATTTAATCTATTTCAACCTAGTTTGTATTTTCACCATTAGATTGTCCATGTCGTTGGATGAAAATCAAATTAGGGAAATATGCTTAATTTATCCAACACTCAAAGTTGTGGAGGTTGTCAAACTGCTTTAAGTTTGATGCCCTAGGCTAATTGAGTTTAGCATGTTTATCTAGTGGGAGAAAGGAGGAACAAAAATCTACACTCAGTGGTGGACAGAGGTCAAGGAGTCAACCATGCCAAGACATTAAAAGGACAGAGAAACTTTCCCAATCATCTGTGACTATTCCAAACACCCAACTTCTAACTAATCCATTAAACCCGAATCTAGCTTGATCACCTAGGGTTTGTGTTGAACTAGTTTGAAGTTGCTAGGATAGAATTGGTCACTCACTATTTGGACTGTGAAGTGGTGATTGTAGAAGATTGAGACCAAAAAATAAAAGATAACTGGGGAGTATTATCAGAGTATTCTATGTTAATTAGTTGCAATAGGGAATAATAGAGTTTCTTAGAAGGCAATTGGTGGATAGGATAGTTCCCTGAATTTGGAGGTATTCAAAGACTAAGGAATTTGTCAGAATTAGTTGAAACCATTGTTCACAGTTTAA
>MU225864.1:1517334-1556072 GCA_018584345.1 Thuja plicata | reverse complement strand
TTTCATATTTGGGGATTTTATCATTCTACCTTTATGAGATCAAAACATTGAGCTTGTGTGTACCATTTTTATATTTATGCTGTGTATTTTTTTTATTTGGATCATTCTATAATATATATATATATATTTTTAACCAAAAATTAGTATTGGTTGCTTTTTTGATGATGGTCGATCTATGATTGGTGTCAATTTCAACAAACTTTGGTTGCAAAGGAGAAACACTGTGTTTGATGTTTCGACGAGACTGCTATGTGCTTGACGTTCAATCTGACCACTGTTGGTCGCAATTGAGACGAATGTTGGTCGCTAGATAAAATGTTTGATCTGCGATTCTTCCAGCTTCAACCAATTTTTTAGACAAAGATTCGGTTGATAATTCAACCACTAAGAAGGTTGATATATCGACAATTTATTTTCCTGTCGAATAAGCGATGAGAAAAGTTTGATGACAATTTTTGTCATCGGCTCGACCAATGGGTCTTGAAAATTTGAGTAATCCTCGTCAAAAAATAGGGTAAAATTTACTAGTGGCTATAAGAGAAGAGGAACCAATGATGTCTTTCCCATTTGGAAACATGGACCCCAATAAAATAAACCATGCCAATAAGGATATGAACAAAAATGGAGGTGGTGCGGTTGATAACACTAATAACAATGAAGGAGGACTTGACCCTATTAGCCAAGAGTTAAACAATAATAAAAATGGAGGAGGACTTGACCCTAACAACCAAGGGTTAAGTAAAAACAACAATGGGGGAAATGTTGACCCTAATGATGAAGAAGCAACTGATGAGAAGGTTAATGAAGCCATGCAAAGACCATTCTTCATGAAACTTATGGAGAAAGTGTTGGATAGATATAGGGAGAAGTAATTTTAAGACCTAGCCCAAGCGGGTCTTAAACTCCCTCACGATTATGATGTCAATCAACTTAAACAAAAAGAAGCTGAGGCAAATCCTATTGATATCATGAATAAACAATTAAAATTATTCCAAATTCAATTGGGCACAATGAAACAAAGCGGGGCTCGTAGACCCTTTTCCATCGAAGCTTTGTGTCCTTTTCCATTTGATAAAACCCTGATTATGGTCCCATTCCCAAATAATGTTGTTTTTCCTAAATACAATAAGTATGAAGGATCATCCTATCCCTGAGATCAGTTAAGGGAATTTTGTGCATTAATCCTTGTGTTTATGCATGATACAATGTATTTAATGAGGTTGTTTCCTAGGAGTTTAGGAGGCATGACAATGGAGTGGTTTTCCAAGTTTCACTCTGGCATCCAAACTTTCGAAGAGTTGGCCTCCAAATTCATAACTCATTATTCCTAAAATATCAAACATGAGGTTACGATGATAAATTTATGTAATACCAAGCAACAAGAGGGAGAAGGATTCCTACTTTTCTTACAATGATGGAGAGCGGTATTTGCTAGATACCCTAGAAGTGTACCTAAAAAAGAGAAGATGGACATCTTTATTAATCACTTGACTAATGAGATGAATTAGTGGTTAAGGCTACAATGCCCTAGGTCTTTCCAACAACTAATTAGGAATAGGGTTACCATGGAAGAGGTATTGGTCAAAAGTGGAGAACTTAAGCTTTATAGAAACAATAACAACAACACCTCCAATAATAATCAAAATAGAAATCCTCCTAACAATAACCAGTTTTGGATGAGGAATAACAAAAAAGGAGTGGTTAATGATGGAGTTGTAGAGGCAAATAATTTGAAGGCCACCCCTTTCAATCTTACAAAAGGATCCGTGCAAGCTAACAATGTGACTCAAGAACCCAAGGTACCTTTTAACAACAATACCAACAATAATAACTTTGGGAATAACCAAGGGGCTAACAAGCCCAAGCCATTCTTTACATCAACTCCTAAAAGAAAATTCACACCTTTGGGTGAACCACTTGAGAAGAAGGCATTGCAGACTCTCATTGCTAATAATATTATTGACTTACCTAGGGCTCAACCATATGAACCACAAATCAAACCTACATGGTGGAGTGATTCTAGCCATTGTGAATACTATAGGAATTGAGGACATAAAACAAATGATTGCATGCATTTGAGACATGTAGTGCAAGATCTAATTAAAAATGGTGTGATTAAGGTAGAAGGACCTCAAAATAACGGAGACCACACAACATTTAAAACCCCTTTCTACAAACATGAAAAGGGTGAATCTTCCAATGCTCACAATGGAGGGAACAATGTTAACAATTTGAGAAGAAACAATAATGTAAAATTTTCCCATAATTATGATGATACTATTAATGCCCTATCTAGACATGATATTACTATCAATGTTGTGGTAATCAAAGAACAACCTAACAAAGAGACCTTAAATGTTGTAACTAGGGGGCAAGAAGCAAGAGTTACCCTACAAGGAAGTGCCCCTAGACATTTTTGCCTTCAACAACTACTTTGGCTAAACCAACATCTTCTTCAATAAAGCCTTATAGTTTGGTGGATCAATTACGCAAAACTCCAGCACAAATCTCTATCTTGGAGTTGTTGAAACTATCTCCTAATCACAAAGAAATCTTGGAAAAATCCCTAGTGGAGACTAATGTTACCATAACCTTGGAGGAAGATAAGTTTCAAAACATGGTAGGACATCTCATAGCTCCTCATTGTCTTTCATTCTCTGAAAAAGATGACATGTCTATTACCCACCCTCAAATTTTTCCCTTGCATATAAAAGTGTTAATCCAAAGGCATAGGGTTAAGAGAGTTCTCATTGATGGGGGAGCCGTTCTTAATATTTGTACATTGAACCTTGTCAAGTCCTTAGGGATATATGAATCATCTATTGATCCAAAGAAACAAATTACCATCAAGGCTTATGATGAGGAAGAAAGGTCTTCAAAAGGCATGATTGTTTTACCTATTCAAGTGGGACCTATAAAAAAATACACCATATGTCAAGTTCTCGACATGAAGTTAACTTATAATATCTTGTTGGGAAGACCTTGGATTCATGAGATGCAAGCAGTACCTTATACTTATCATCAATGCATAAAGTTTCCACATATGGGTGAAGAGATCACAATTGGAGGAGATTCTAATCCCTTTCAATATTGCAACACATTGAAGCCAAGTCATGAATTATTTATTCCTCACAATAGGGAAGGAGTCATCCCTAGTCTCACTAATGAAGAACATAAAGAGGAAAGTTCGAAGTCAAATACTACATCCACTTCAAGCCCTAATCAAACTAACTCAACTACATCAACTAAGGGAAAGGAGAAGATGAGTTATGAGGGTCCAAATTCACATGATAATTCAGTTAAGATTTCTACATTAAAGAGGGAAATTTTGACACCTTCCAAGGAAGAAAGAGAACAAGCTAAGAAGGATCAATATCAAAAGATGAGTGAATTGATGCATAACTTTGAAAAAAAATGTAAAATCAACTCCAAGGGAGTGGGAGAATATTATGTTTCTCTATTTGATTTACCAAATTCTCCTAAGACACATGGAAAACCCTCAAGTGCTCATCCTCCTCATAAATATAACTCTCATTTTGTGAGAGAAAGTGATAAATCTTCCCTAGACAAGGAGGATAATGAAGTACTACAATGGCTCTAAAAAGAGGAGGCCACTTCAAATAATCCCATAGAAAGAGTCCAACACATCAAAATTCAAACCGATCACTATGGAAAAGGGTGTCAAATTATGCAAAAAAATGGGATATAAGGGAAGAGGACCCTTAGGGGTTTGAAATAGAGGATTGTTAGAGCCAATTAAACCAGCTTGGAGATCAAAATAAGAGAAATATATAATAGGTTTTCAACAAAAAGGAGAAAATTCAAGTCCAATGCATGATTTTCATGAATATGTGCACATGGTAGGTTCCGAGAGTGAGATGATTCTAGAGATTATGAGTGGGATTCCTTTTCTGAAAAGTATTGTCATGATATAGAAGTTGATGTTATTCACACATATGCAATAATTCCTAATGTCTCAAGTCAAGGCAATGAACATCAAGGTTTGAATTCTACACAAGTATCAAGTGAACCTCAAGAGTCTAACATAGGTCAAGCACATAGGAATAATCAATGGATAGGTGAACCTTGGGTACCTTTGTGGGGGGTGATTCAAATGTTATATTTAATCCACACACATTCTGTCCCATGGAAATCAATAGAGACTCTAGTGAAGGAGATTTGGATCCTAATTCCATGGAACATCTTGAGGAATCCCATGTCATAGACCTAAGCGATACAATGTACGAACCTTCAAATGAGGTCATGTCCCTAAACCCTTCAAGTGAAAATTTACCAAATGAATCCTTAGCGTTGATGCACCCCGAACTCATTGATTGGGATTTATCTGAACCAAATGACTTGTTATACTTTCCCAATGACCTTGCAATGGCCCAATACCTAAATGCGGTTGAGCCATCTTCTTCCATCAATGAATACAATCTAGACATAATGATAGAGGCAGGGGTCCAACCTCTCAATCCACAAAATAAAAGAAAAAAATACAAAAAATGAAAAGTTCTAGCGGTGAAAACCACCATGTGGCAGTACTAGAACCTAAAAAAGTAAAAATATCAAATGTTTCCAAAGGTGAAAACCCAATTGTGGAACCTAAGGAAGAGAGGTTGGATACCCTACTAGAACATGAAGATGAAAGGTCACCTATCCTTATTGAATCAACGGAGAAAGTCAACATTGACACTCAAGAGGATCCCAAGTTTATTCATTTAGCAGCATCTTTGAGTCCATTAGAAAGGAAGGATTTCATCGAATTCTTTCAAGAAAATAAAATTAACTTTATGTGGTATTATGATGAAATTCCAGGGTTAGATCCAAGCTTTATAATGCATCATTTAAATGTGAAACCCGTAAATAAAAAATTGAGAAAGATGCACCCTCATGTGGCACTTTTAGTAAAAGATGAATTGGAAAAGCTACTTAAGGTTGGATTCATAAGAGTGATTGCATATGCATAATGGATATCAAACATTGTATTAGTCACAAAACATGACAAATCCATTAGAGTTTTCACGTATTTTAGAGACCTTAATCTTGCTTGTCCAAAAGATGATTTTCCGCTACCTAGACTTGATGCTATAGTGGACTTAACAACGGGTCATTCTATGCTTTCCTTGATGGATGGGTTTAGTGGATACAATAAAATTTGAATTGCACCCAAAGATCAAGAAAAGATAGCTTTTACATGGCCATGGGGAACCTTTTGTTGGAATGTGATGCCCTTTGGTCTCAAAAATGCCCAAGAAACTTACCAAAGAGAAATGACCACTATCTTCCACGATATGATGCATACCTTTTTAGAAGTTTACATGGATGATATTCTAGAAAAATCACATGAAATAAAGGATCACTTACCAATTTTAGAAAATATTTTCACAAGGTTAGAGCAATTCAAAGTGAGACTCAATCCAAAGCAATGTGCTTTTGGGGTACAATTCGACAAACTCTTAGGTTACATTATTTCTGCAAAAGGCATAGAAGTAGATCCTGAGAAAGTACAAGCAATAATGGACATGGAAATCCCTAAAAATATTAGCTAAATGAGGTCTCTTCAAGGAAGGCTTCAATCTATAAGGAGATTCATTTCCAAATTGGCGGAAAAGGACCATTAATTCACAAGGTTGCTACATAAAGACACCATTTTTACATGGGATGAGGAGTGTGACAAAACTTTCACATTGTTAACAACATACTTGGTGAATCCACCCATCTTGATGTCACCTATCAAAGGCAAACCCTTGTTACTTTACATATCGGCAATGGAGAAATCTTTAGGGGTCCTATTGGCACAAGAAGACAATGAAGGAAAATAAAGAGTCATTTACTACTTGAGTAGAACATTGATAAAATATGAATTTAATTATAGCTTTATGGAAAGGGATTTCCTAGCAGTGGTGTTTACCTCTCAAAAGATTAGACATTACATGTTGAAGCATAAAGTGAAGTTAATTGCCAAAATTGATCCTTTGAAGTATCTACTTAGTAAAACCACTCTAACAAGAAAGATTGCAAAGTGGGTGATGGTACTTAGTGAGTTTGACATTGAGTACGTAGAAAGGAAAACAATAAAGGGACAAGTAATTGCTAATTAGATGGCCAAACATCCTTTAGAGTCTACACATCCAATTCAAGCAGAGTTTCCTGATTCAGATATTGTTAATGTGGAAGCAAAGACATGGACCTTATATTTCGATGGATCCTATACTCAAAATGGTTCAGGGGCAGGCATTCTTTTGATCACACCTCAAGGATACACAATTCCTAAATCTTAAAAACTATTGTTTCCTTGCACAAATAATATTGTTGAATATGAAGCTTTGGTCATAAGTCTCAAAATGGCCTTGGAATGGAATGTCATAGAATTGCAAGTTTATGGAGACTCTCAATTAGTGATCAACCAAATCAATGATGAATACAACATCAAAAATGAAAAATTGATGCCCTATAAAAAGATGGTTGATGATTGGAAAAAATATTTTGCCTTGATAACTTTTGAGAAATTTCCATGAGACAAGAATAGAGTGGTTGATGCAATGGCTGCCTTAGCTTCATTACTCCAAATGCCTGATCAAAATGTGAGGTAAAAATTCTTGGTGGAAGAGTTGGTAAAACTAGCATTTAACTTAGCTGATACCCAAATAATTTCCCTTCTTAATGGACATGACTCACCTTGGTATGGACCAATTTACACTTATCTTAAAGACCAAGCCTTACCTTTAGACCAAACCCAAGATCAAAAATGACATTTCATAAGACAATTGGCTCGTTATACCATTTTATCATACACATTGTATCACAAGGGTCTTGACAGAACACTCCTTAGGTGTCTAGAGGAAGAGGAATCAAGATTATCTTTAAGAGATTTCCACGAGGGGATTTGTGGGTCGCATTCAAGTGGATTAAATTTAGCTAAGAAAATCCTTCGCCTAGGGTATTTTTGGAAAACCTTAGAAAAAGATGTTTGTCACTTTGTGAAAATTTGTGCTAAATGTTAATATCATGGAGACATGATCCATGCACCTGCACAAGAATTACATCCTTTTGTCACACCATGGCCATTTTATCAATGGGGTTTTGATTTGATTGGCATGATTTACCCACCATCTTCAAATGGGCATAAATACATCCTCATAGTGACAGAATATTTCACTAAGTGGGTAGAGGTCATTCCTTTGACAACTGCAATGGGAAAATAGATTTCCATGTTTATCCTTAATCACATTATTTGTAGATATGGTATTCCTCATGCCATCATCATGGACAATGGAAAACAATTCAAGAACAAAGATGTGGATGAACTTTGTGAAACATTTCATATTACCCATCATTCTTCCTCCATTTACTATCCACAAGGTAATGGACAAGCCAAGGCTACAAACAAGAAAATTCTCAAAATATTAAAGAGATCGGTTAATAAATCAGGAAGAGATTGGCACATTCAGATAAATTTGGCATTATGGGCCTATAGAACTAGCATCCGAACACCTATGGGAGCTACACCATTCTCCTTGGTTTATGGAGCCAAAGCTATTTTACCCCTAGAAGTTGAGATTCCATCCCTAAGAGTTTCACTACATGGGTTAATCGATGATGAAGATTATCGGGTTTCTCGACTTCAACAATTAGAATTGTTGGAGGAACATCAAACACAAGCGTATGATCATTTGAAGGTATATCAAAATAGAATTTCAAGAAACTACAACAAGCACATCAAACCAAGAACCTTTCAAGTGGGAGACTTAGTGTTAAGGGAAAACCCTAAAAATCAAGTTGATAGGGAAAAGAAGGGAAAGTGGGAAGTGAATTGGCTTGGACCATTTGTCATCATTTCTTATTTTGAAATGGGAACCTACAAATTAGCTGATTGTGAAGGTGATGAGTTGCAAGAGCCCATTACTAGCATCTATTTAAAAAGGTTTCATACCTAATCAGATAAAAGAGAGTCAGATGAAAGAGTATCAGAAAAGTGTATCAAATGAGTTAGCATCTTCTTTGTACATGAGAAAAGTCAAAAATCCAAAAAAAAAGAGAAAATATCAAAATCCAAAAAAATTAGAATGATCAAAAATTCAAAAACAATGGAAAAGCAGAAAATTAGAAAAAAAAAGGAGAAAATTGAGCATGAAGAAAGTAAAAACATTGCAAAATTCAAAAATGTTGTCTTGGTGAAAACCTAGCAAATAGGCGCCTTGATGATACAAAAAAAAAAAATTGAAAAAAAAAATTGAAAACAAAAATTGAAAAAACAAAATTGAAAAAGAGAAAAGTGCCTTGGTGAAAATCTAGCAATAGGTGCCTTGGTAGCAAAAAAAAAAGAAAAAAATTAATAAACCAAAAAAGTGAAAACCTGGAAATAGGCGCTTTTTGTTCCCTTAGGTCTTTCCTTGTTGCATTTGTACATATTGCCTTTTTCACCATCTCAATTGTACATATCGTCATTGCATCCATCATTTGTGCATAAGTCATAATAAAGCCTTTCAATTGCATTATTGCATTCTAGGTTTCATATTGACTCAAGCTCAACACATGATCACATTTATCACTTAGGGGCAGAAAAGGGTTGGATTTTGGTACCAAACAGATTCAATAGTGCTACATTTTGGTCACACAACCAAAGCAGATTTTCAGATTTTTAGAGGAGAGATACTTTTGGAACCTTTTATGGATATCATTGTTCAACTTAAATAGTTTGATCGCATACCTTCATCCTTGAACTTCGTTGACTTATTTTATCAGGATTAAAACTTGACACAATCTTAAATGATCAGAATGTTTGGAATTCTTATTGAAAATCTTGATACATTGCAAAACACTTGAAATTTTTGATGATTTTCATTGACCTTTTCAAGTCATGTTCTTTTTAGCTAATCGATGATGTTTTGACTAGATTGGCGATGATGGAGACATGATATTTTCTTGCTTTTGTGTGACTGTTTTGAGGAAGATCCCCTAACTTGCGTGAATTAGTCTAACGAAATGGTCATCAAAGAACCATTGAGGATATTCATATAAGAAAGAGGGTTAAACTTTGTTTGTTTATAGAAAAGGATACATTGTCTATTTATATTTTCCATATCTTAATACCAAAATCCACTTGCAATATTGAATCCATTGACACCGGTATTCATACTCCCATAGTTGGTTATTCAACTAGTGAGGGTTGTACCAGTTTCCAAAAGGTTACCAAAATGCAATTACAAGTGGTATTCATAGCATCATGATGTGGTCAGTGATGGTTGTACTTTCTTTCTATTCCCACTATGCTCAATGATGAAAATATATCTCTTTTGCAGTTCTTTCACAAATAACTAGTGATAATTAGTTGCATTGCATTGCATTTTCATGTTAGATTAATTGCATTATTTTTAGCAGATTTCCAAGTACAGGGGATTAATTATTCCAATCTTGATTCATACACTCATTTGGGGGGATTCAAATTTTAAATCATCCTTGGTTCAAATCAATGATGTGAGATTGTCTTTACATTACATTCATTCATTCCTAGCATTACTCATATCTTTATATCAGAAAAAGACACATAAGAATCATTAATCATTATCTATTTGCATACATTTAGTTAAGGGGTACATTTCATAAGAATCATTAATCATTATCAATTTTTTTTTTAAAAAACATAGTTGCATTCATTTAATCCATCTATATCCATACATACATCATTGCATTGTATTCATACAAAATCAGAAAAGAATATAGGAATAAGTGCATACATCATTTGCATCCATCTATTCTATATCATATCTAAGATAAACTGCATCCATAGAATAATAGAAAGTAAATGCATCCATGAAACATCATATAGACATGTGCATAAATGATATCTCACATCTAAACATCAACATATCAAAATGAATCAAGGAAAGTCATCATATAAATGTCCATCAAATCATGATCCATCAAGTTTGTATCTCAAGCTACAACATCATAAACATGATACATCAATATAGTCCTGATCAAATCAATACACAAACATGATACAACATAAACATCTGGATAAATATCCATATATGTCAAGACCCAATAGGGGCACTTGATCCATCACTTGTACTTGACCCATCCCCTGTCCCATCAGGTCCTCTGTCATCTGCTCTATCCTGAGTAGGTTGTGGTCCCTAACTGGTACTAGAAATACTAGTCCTCTGTGACATCATAGTCATAAACTACTACATCATCATGACCACTTGATCTAATCAGCCAACCATTATTGTCAGCCCTGTTTGTAAAGTATGCACATCATGAGTCAAGGCATCTATAGCATGTGGAGCCTGTGGTACCTGTGGTGCCTAAGGAGCCTACGGAGCCTAAACTAAAACCTATGGAGTAACTGATATCTGAGGAGGCACCTGCTATGTTAGAATCTATCCCTGTCCTAGTGGAACCTATTATGTATGTACTTGTGGAGGAGCCTATGTTCCTAGAACCTGTCTAGCAGCTACAATATGAGCCTGTCACCCAACTCTCTGTCTCTGTTGTCCCCATACTACTCCTGGTCTAGGAGGTACTAATCCAAGTCCTTGTTCCTGTCAAGCCAGTTTGAATCCCCCACCTCTTGCTCTGACATGACCACACTGGGTCTGAGGTACCACCTGTCTTCTGCTAATAACTCTTGGAGCTCTCTGCACTCTAGGAGCTTTTCATCTCCGTCTCCTACCAACACCACCATCACCACCATCCCTACAGTCCCTCATCACTTGATGTGTCATCTACATCCAGAATAGGCTCTGTTGGATTGGTAAACCTCATAAATCTATGTCTAGAGAACCACTCTATGTACTCCATGGACATCCCTGCATTGGCTATGTGCTCCAACATGTCCCATCTGATGAAGATCAATCTATCAATTTCATCGCATGCATACTAAAATCAATCTGTGCACCCCACATAGACTGCTTGGCCTGTAGTCGTGCATAAAGGGCCATACCTTGAGGCATGTCTTGTACTCGGACATACTGCCTAGATACTTTCCTGAAATAGAGTCTCTCAATCATGAGTGGCGATCGACCAATCATCCACCTCGGTGAAAACATATACGGGAGCTCATCATCATCCTCCCACCAACCCTCACATCCCAAATATGGTCTCCACACGACTTGCTCCATATTGTCGATCATCCGACGCTAATAATCTACTTTTCCCAAATGATGCTGGACAACCATGCCACCATACAAGAAAGCATAAGGATGACCGCAATTTTAGACGCACTGCTATCGGTCTTGTAATGGGTATATGCTCCCATATCCAAAATTGAAGTAAAACTGCACTAGTTGACATTGTTGCACTCAATCTATATATAATATCATGCATATAATGGCATAGATGAGCTAGCATGCATGATCCCCTATCAAAACATCAAGGCTGTGTAATCAAATCCTCTAGAATATGACCCCCTCCAATGGAGAATCCTCACGCTCAATGATAAAGAAGTAATAAACCTCCTATTAGAGTAGCTAAAACTGTTGGCAATATCAGAAACAAAGAAAATTGTGCCCAAGTAATAGTATCATCTCTGATAGTATCATCATCAAAGACTCATCTATAGACACTCCCATCATACACTAAATCATAATACACTCATTCCCCATGAGTAGGGATATGAAGTAATCTATACACATCCTTGGGAGTGATGGTCATCTCCCTGAGTGGAAAATGGAAGGTATTATGGTCAGAGTGTCATCACTCTACCATAGCTGTCAATAGACCTTAGTTCAACTGAAACTGAGGGATGTCTAGTAGGAAGATCAAACCACAAAGCTCAATGTATCAATACTCTAGATATCTCAGCTCCTGAGCTAAATCTAAGATCCAATATGCTAGATTCCATACGTACAATTTACAGAGATGTGCCTATTTTGGAAATCAAGGGACTCATATCAGAATTATTTTTCAATGGATTATCCTAAGTCAATCAATCTTTTCTCTTCTTGAGCACAATCAACTTATTGTTCCTATCTCTAGATCTTGAGACATGGACCAATATGATCAGTTATCTATCCTATCAGTTTATCCTATGAGATTGACAAATCAAATATTCATTGTTACAATTATCCTAATATCTTAATCACTTGTTCGCATTACTAAAACATAATTATCTATCTTGGAAACCACATTGTTAATCCAGATAATCAATCAGCAATCAGTTTGAGCATTTCAAAACAAGTTTTTTATTATATTTTCCTATAGGCATCACTTGGTTAAGTGTACATGGAATTTTAACCTACGCATCATTTTAAACATCATACGCATCATTTAAACTATTGGAGGCAGTACTTCATTACCTAAGCAACATTTTATCATCCTAGGCATTATTTAAATGTTCCTAGGCAACATTTAAAACTTAAGGTTTTGCTGAGCATCATTTTAAACATGGTTTGACAATTTAACCTAGCTCATAGGTGTGGTTTTACTTCTCCTACACAAAATTTAAAAGCACAGAGGCGGTGTTTAACTACCCTAGGCCTGGTTTAAATTATCCTATGTGGTATTTAACAGGAAATTATCTAATAAGCATGCAAACTTTACATAAATGTTATTAAATACAAGCAATAAATACATCAGGAAGGTCAAAATCACTCACTGGAGGTCCGTAATCCAGTTGTCTCTGATATCAACATCCTCTCTCGAACCAATGCTCTCGAATAGGGACAACCATGGTTGATATTCTTCATAGGATTAGAGAAAAATCTCAACAGTCAAAAGTGAAAATGAATAGTAAATTTGGGTTTGACAACCTATTTAAGCTATTAAACTTAATTTTGGAGGGATATTTACCCAGTGTGACCTAAATTTGCATTTTCTACAAACAGGGGCAAGTTGTGATATCATACCATCATCAATGTTTTTAGAAATGAAATCATCTTGGATCTTTTTTTTCATCAATCTCATCATGTTTTTCATCTGGAGATCAATCTGTTTAATTTATGAGGGAGATCATCATATCATCAAATCAGGGTTTTGTATCAAATCTAGGGCATTGGAAATTCAAACTTTTATCAGTGGGGCATTTTGTATCTTATCAAATCAAAGTATCAAACCAGGTTAACAAATCAAATTTGAGTTTCAAATCAGTTATCAAATCAGGTTATCAAATCAAATCAGAGTTTCAAATCAGTTATCAAATCAGGTTATCAAATTAGATCAGTTTTGTATCAATCAATCAATATCGAATCAGTGATCAGGACATGTAATTTTCTTCGAATCAATGCACTTCGCACATTAATTTGAAGAGGGGAATTTGTAGACACCTAAAACTGGACAGGTGTCCTAGAATCATCCAAATCTGCAAATCTCAATCAAATGCTTTAAAATGCATCAAAATGGATCAAAATCATTTCAAATGGACATTTATTAATCAAAGTGGAAAAAATAAAGTTAAATCAAAGGATTAATTAACCATGACATCAAATAATCAAATTTAAGCCTAAAATGATCAATCAAAATTATATAATTGATTTTAATCAATTAATTGTATAGTTTTAATCAAAAATCAAATTGAACCTATTCATCCCTACATGGCTAATTTAATTAATTGGTTGAATTAAATAATCCTAATATCTTTCAACATGAACTTGATCAACCAATGGGAATTGAGAACACAAAATCACATGGATCACTCCTAAATTTGAATCTCAATCACTTATTTTCAACTTTTAATCTCAATCACTCAAATTTTTCCCTTTGTCTCAACCTTTGAGACAACCATTTAAATTGTCCCCCCATTTGAAACCATCTCAAAGAATTTCACTCAACCAAGGCTTAATCATGATCAAGTAACTCTACACCCTACACTTGGGAATTTTCTATAAATACAAGACATTTTTAAACATAATCATATCCTATAAATTTGAATGCAAAGCATCACACCTATAGGAAATTTCATAGCAATCTTGAGCATATTTTAAAAATTTCATAGAAAATTGAGCATTATGGAAAGGATTTCATGAGAATTTGAATTCACAATTGTTATCATTTGAGAGAATTGAACTAGATTAGACATATACTTTTATCAATTTCTCATTCTAGGATTGTCACTAGTAGAGATTAAGGCTAAGAGCTTTACTAGAATACTAGTTAGAGAACCTTGAGATGTTTAGTGGTTTAGTTGCAATTCTTTAGTTTAAATTGTTTATGTTTTTCTATAGAGTTGTAGCTAAGTAAATCAATCTCATGAAGGTGTATTAAATTCACACACAAAAGTATTATCCAAGGCTTTGGAAGATAAATCATCTAGAAAATGTCTAACATCCAAATCATGGATAATATTTTGGAGATTGTGTAAATAATCATTGAAGGTTTGAGGATTATTAGGAGAGTGAACTTGAGCAGGGGGAATAAGATTATGGAGTTTGATACTATTCTCATTAAGAAAGAACCTTATGTAATATATATCCCATACATTTTGTTAAAATTTGAAGAATAAATAGACATGAAATATTGATATTAATGATCTTGAAATATGCTTTTTAAGGAAGGATTATATTAGTTTATCTAATTATACCATATTCTATAACACCATGGAGGAAGATAAATATAATGACATGCAAGAATTCATTACTCACTCCATGTGTTTGATAAAGAGAAGTAAGAAGAAAAGTAATGACATAAATAATTGCACACCAATCGAATGTAGAGAGGTCCATGTTAACAAACACACAACTAGATCTCAAAATAGGAATGAGACAGGGATAAGATTTATAATAATGCAAAAGAGGTGCTCACAATGTAATGACACAAAGAAGATAAAAATATCCTATCAAAAGGTATAAAGCATAGAAGTATCGGGTTCACCAAAATGTATGGTAATAAATGGTGATCAATGGTAGACCATCAAATTACACATACATTGAAATGACCCAAAATCTTGTCTTTAAGCTAAATCTGACTTGTACAACCCAAAGGATGAAGGGATGCAAATGAAAGATCTAGCTAAGAGGAGGATTTAGGGTATTCCTTTGTGGGATATAGAAAAAAGGCAAGAGATCTTATGATTATGGCTAAAGAAGATATAATAGCAAGGTGCAATAGAAAACTTGATCTAATGTATCAAATTAGATACAAGATATAGAAGAAGGAATGTGTGCACCTGAAAGTGGAAGAAGAGGAATATATTCAGATGCTGATTTTCTGTCTGTTAGAGTCCCATAATGACATGATTTCCAAACCTAAAAATCTATAACCTGCAAACCTACAACTCTTTATTCTTCTCTAGGAACAGGTCAAAAGTGGTTTGACCTATACCCAGGTATAGGTTGAAATGTTGACCTATACCCGAGATGGCCAAAACCAAAAATACAAAGGTTGATCTAGGAAAGCTTTTGATTTTATTTCCAACTCTATAACAAGATCTGCACTGAGGATGCCTAGGTATAGGTTGAAGGTTCAATCTGTACCTAATATTGTAAGAATCCAAAATAGAAAAGTGGATCTAGAAAGGTCTTGAAATTAGCTTCTCAGATCTGTAGTTGTATCTGTACTTCAAAACCTGTGCCTAGACACAAGAGAGAAGGGGCAATTGGTGGGGGGAGGGGATTGCCTTGGTCAAGCCCCCGTTTAGGAATTAACCTTGTATTTAAACAAAGAAAATACTATCATGTAGAAGACATTAAATCTAATAATGGAAATGTATCATACCATGTAGATGCAATTGTACTTAGTATGAGATCAAATATGTTAATGCAATAAGGAAATTATGTGAGACAAAACCTCATTTAGTAGATGCTTTTAATTAGCATCAATATTGGATTTAAGAAGGAGAAGAGGAAGACTTGAATGTAGATCTCCCCCCTTTATGGATAACTCCTTTTCTTTCTATGGAGAAAGAAGCTATATCTGCGGAAAGAAAATGCATGAATGCTTTCATGGATGAATTCCTTCAATGAATGTTTGCTTTCTTAAACTCCTTGAATGCATAAATAGCTTTCTTGATTGCTTGAGAGTGGATTTGGTTTCTTGAATCCATATGTACCTAATGGATGTATATATCTAGATGTGAAAATGAAGGAAATAGGCCTCCTTTTATAGTGATTTTGGGGTCCAAATTTGTGAAGGCTGACTTCACTTGGAGGGAAAATGAAAACACCTTGCATCGGGACCAAAACCCACCAAAAATCAACCCCTAAGGTATAGTTTGAAATATTTTTGACCTATTCCTGGTATAGGTCGAACTAGGTTTGACCTATACCCGGAAGGTGTAAATTTTGAGGTAAAGTTGCAAGATTCAAGCAGTGTTAAGTAGTTCAGGGAAAAATAGAAAGGTAAGTGGGAAATTGATCTTAAATGCATTCAAATATTGAAATGGGGCCAAGGGGGTAAATGAGTTATATGGATGGATGGATAAATGAGAAATTGTGCATAGGAACTAGAGCTAACTTAGAGTTTTAAGCAAGATTGAAGGAGAAGGTAGGACCTTGATTTAAATTATGTATGAAATTAGGTGCAATGTGAGATCATAACATAAGGAACACACTAAATTGGGCTAAAATGGTCCCAAAATGAATACAAAAGTAAGTGCTTACTTTTTAGGACTATACAATATATACACTGTATATAGGTTTTTTGAGAACAAGGCAATTTTGGTAGCAATCTTTGTTTTTCATACTCGAAAGAAGACCTGGAGTCATGCTCAAACTCTTTGCAAAACATATGTAATTATTCCCTTTTAATTAATATAAATTTCTTTGTGGCTCTATAGCCCTTTATTGATAAAAAAAGGTAACAAATAAAATCATTTTTATTGTGTTGGTAATCTAATGTATTACACAAATGATTATAATTAACAATAAACAACCAAAATAAAACCTTATAAAAACTTTATAATCATGGAAATAAATGTGTTCACCTTCTTGTCTCTAATGATATATTTTATCAGGTTGACCTTACACAAAAAATAATTTACCCATTTGTAAATTTGTTAAGTTGACCTTAGGTGATGGTTGTAGAAGACTCATTTGTAAGAAAATCTCCATTGTGGACCATTATAGAATTCCAACATGGAAGTATGACCCTCTCAAGTTGACTAATTTTTATAGTTCCATTAGAGAAAGATTTTTTTTTCTTTTCCCACATGTGCTATCGACAAAAAAGCTAGAAGATAGATAACATCACATCCTTTCATTTTCTTCCTATTCTACCTTTCATTAGTTTTAATATATTATATAATATTCTCTCTTCAATTTCTATTTGTGTAGGTAAACAAAAATTAATATTTATGTATTCATAGATTTCACTAACTACTTTCCAACATATAATTAAAGGGATTATGAAAAATAACGATTGAGATATCTCACATAAAATTTAATAGATTGTGAAATATTAACATGTATAATGAATTTCTAGTTTAATCCTTAACACATTTGATATTTCTATTTGTTAGTTTTCAATGATTTTAGGGTTAGGATTTCAACCAATTTTCTAATAAATTTCCTATACAAAATTGCTAGCCAAATATAAAGTAGATTTCAACTAATTACACACCACATTTTTGACAATATAGTCATCATACCTCCAAATTCCTTTAAACATTTCTTAATAATATCAAATATATTATAAGATGTTGCAATATTATTCATTTTAAAAGTGAAGAGTAGATGGGGTTTGAGGACATGATTTTCTATATTATATAAATGTGTATATAACCAAGGAATATTATTTTCTATTGTAGCTTCATCTAAAGATAATGCAATAGAAATTTATTATTTTATTTTTCTTTTCTTTTTTCTTATTTTTCCACACTAGCAATATAACTTACTTATTTTTAGCCAGTATTCATCAACCAATGTGTGTTAGAAAAGTTAGGAACATCTATAAAAGGCAAAAAAGTAAAAAAATCTTGGTAGTCTATCATAGAATATTACCTAGTCAAAATGTGAAAAGTAATATTATGTTGGGATTAATGGCAAGTAGTACTGAGAGGGGAGGGGTAAATCAGTACCTCTAAAACTTTTAACACTTTTCACCTTTCATCATTAGTAAATAATATTTATTGTATTACCGACCATTTCTGATGTTCTTTCTTATGCATGTAGTATTAATTCATAATCTTTAATTGTTTGCAATCATTCATAGAAACATTCATGAAAGCAATAAACACATAACACAAGATATGATATCGCAGAAAACTCCTATTAGGAAGTAAAAACTACGGTGGGGATGGCACCCACAAAACTTCACTATCTACAGAATGGAAGGGAGCTGGTAAAGTCTTACAATTGATCACTTTTGATAATCTACCCTATTAGGAGTATTAAGGTGGAGACCTGTTAAGATCTACTTTGTTAAGAGCTTTAGCAACACTGATTTAAGTGTGCACTCGGTTAAGAGATTTACAATAAGACTGTTAAGTCCACCTTCCTTGAAAGGATTTCTTAAGTGTACTACACTTGTTAGAATGAGTACATATGTTTGACCTAACTATATGAAATCTATAATTGCTGATTACAGATCCATTAAAGCTCACATTATAAGAATATCACCTATAGTGATTGATTAATACCTTTTCCTGCTTGTTGGTAGCCTATGTTTTGTTCTTGAAAACTAAATTGATCTTTTTCTATCCTTCTGCATTTATTCTCTTGTCTGATCCTTAGATGCACTCAGTGGCTAAAATCATCATCAAACAACATGTTCATAATAGATTGAGAATCTATTTATACAAGTCTTTGACCTATTCTCGAATCACGCATTACAAAGTTAACTCTAGATCCAAGGTTTACAACTTGACCTTGATCTTTTAGTTTGCATGTTTTAAATTAGTTAAATTTATAAAAAAAATAATAAATACATTTCTTCCTCTACACATAATGGTTTTAAAATAAATCAAGAAGCTAAATATAAAACTTCAGTGTTTTATCTGACGTGGAAAGTCAGATCCACTTTTTATGGGATGTGACTGACTATCGGTTATTGGTCGTCGGTTGAACTGAAATTCTCTTGGTGTTCCTTTTTGAACTGATATTTAGGTTCCCTTCATCTGTCGGGTCCTCTCTTTGACTGTGTTGTTGGGTTGCACTTTTGTTACTCACCGGGTTCCTTTGTGCTTTTTGTCATCGGGTAAAACTAAATAGTGTTTGTCAGGATGCTTTGTACTTGGCAGTATCGGGTAACCTTGGCGCCAGGTAGTGATGTGCCCTTTCTGTCAGTGTAGTATAAACCAATGGTGTAGATCATGTTTTTCCTTGTATATACTAATGAAAAAATATAATGTCTTCAATCTCCCCCTTTGACATTAGTATCAAAAACTGATATGTGCATAATACTAAAGTGTTTAGTATGTACACCATATATATATATATATATATATATATATATATATCCTTGTCATTATATGACTCCCCCTAACTGTATGCATCGGTATAGTATAAGTATATGTACATGTATACTATTCATTCCTCTTTTTTTGTTCTCTCCTCTTTCAAATGATTGACTGTACATATCATTTCCCCCTTTTTTTGATACTCAGGAAAAAAATGTACAACTTATAAGTTATCAAAAATGTGTAACTTACAATGTGTCAAGAATATGTGAGTGGGTGTTCTTGATATCCTCCATCATTTTCTCCCATTTTTCTTTGAGGATTTCTAGAGCCATGTGCTTGAGTTCAATTCTTGCATGCATATAATAAATGTTGTCTAGGACAGACATTTTTGGGGTGGCAATTAGTGTGTTTGCCTTTGTCATATGGCTTTGTAGTAATGAGAGTGTCCGTAAGAGTTGAGCTTGAAGCTCATTTACCTCATCTCTAAACTATTTTTCTGCAATTTGTATATCTTGTCTCAACTTTCAAGTTTGCTTGAGCTCCTCATTATGCAATTTGATTGCCTCTTTGTTGTTTGTGAGACTTTGTGCACTTGTTTGAAGATCAACATCTGTCTATGCTATCTTATTTGTATACTCCTTCGTGATTTGATCTAGCATGCATAATTTTTGTAACAAGGTAATAGGTTAAGAAATAATGGGTTCTATTGTGCTTACCAGTTCTGAAAGCTTAACCTTTTGAAGTGCCACTTCTTGGCTTATCTTTTCTTCTATCTTGAACTCATACTTTTGTTCAAGTCTTTCTTCCATGGCCTTATCAACATCTATGTTCTAAGATGTGATTTCATCAATGAGAACCACTAATTGATCAAGCATTGGGGCTATTTGATCAACATTTATATCTGGTGCAATTTTATAAAGTATTGTTATTGCAACTTCAAGTACCTTGGATTCTTTGGTGGATTTTCTCAACTTGTCCTGCATGGCCTTCCTCTCACAAAGTCTTGCATACTTTGTTAGCTCAGTAGGATCCAATGTCCTCAGATCACATACTGGAATCTCAATAATTTCATCCAGAGTTACTGGATTCTTATTCTTTCTCTTTTTCTTCCTTGAGATTTGAGTGGACACAGATGTATGAACTACCATTGCTAGTTCATTTTTCTTCTCAAAGGTGCTCGGTGAAGGATTTGTAGATGAAGCTTCTTTTGTTTTTTGCTCAGGGTTCACCTGTCGGTTTGGTGAAGACATCTCTCCATCAATCTTGGGTGTATCCACAGATTTCTCTTCTATTTTCTTCTCCTGATCATTTGTCTTTTCCTTTTCACCTTCTTCCTTCTGCTTGTCCTCTTCTTCTTTGTTCTTATCAGTAGACTTGTCTTTCTTATCATCGGTTGCAGCTTGTTGTGCAGTTGTGTCTTTTGGATCATCTATGGTATCATTTGTCTCGGCATCACCTTGTCCTTGGGTGTGCTTGTATTTGCTGCACTTTTTTCTTCATTGCCTTCTAGCATATTGATGGCCTTCATCAATACTGGCATATTTTTATGTGTGCTAGCTTGTGTTGTATCTAGATTTGTATCCTGCTCATCGGTTTTGGCTTGTTGGGCAGTGACATCTTCATCTTTTTGTATCTGATTTGCAGGGTCTAGTTCTGTGATGTCAATGAATGAAGTGTCCTGCCATGTCTCATCAGCAACATTCATTTATTTGTTCCCTATTGTCTTCAATTCTTATTTCTTTCCTTGATCCTTAATTTATATTAATATTACATCATCTTTCTTCTGTGGTTATTTATCATAGTCATAATTGGTGATGTCTTGAATGTCAAGATCATCCATGAATTTTTCCAAATCAATTTATTCCATATCTTCAACATTGTCCAAAGCAATGTGCTTAGGACTTTCTTTATCTTTTTCCTCCTCTTTATGAGGTGTGTTGGTGAGAAGTAATTGATTATCACCACTTATTGACTCTGTAGGCAGATCTAGGAAATGTCTCCATTTCATCTCGGTCATTTTGTCCAGCTCTATAACCTTATCCTCTAGCACTTTGTATGCTCTTATCTTTTCTACAAATTTGCTTGAGTGCTTCTTCATTATTTCTTTGATTTCTTCCATCTTTGATTTGGGAGGCATAAGTTTGACAAGTATCCTCTCCCTTGCTTCTCTTTTTGTTTGTAAAGCATATGACCATTGTTGAGATATTCTATCACCCACCTTTTTGGGTATTTGATTGACAAATTTTGCTGGTACATATTTATATTTGACCATTGCCCTGATGATTGCATCTTGTATCTTATGTTGGTCCTCTAGCTTAAGTGTTTCCCATTATCTAATTTTCTTATCATACATTGCGCTACATGCAACAATAGAATTAGTAGCCTCATCAATTGTTTGATTTCTGAAATTTTTTTTAACTACATCATGCTCATCATCTTTTGAATCCTCTAAGTCAGCTTTTGTTCTGACCACTCTTTTCCTCCTTTTTGTAGGCGTTTGTTTCATAGTTTGCTTCTCTATTTGCTTCTCTATTGGTTACTTCCTCTTATAGGTCCTTACTTGAACTTTCTTGAGAGGAGTGGTGTCAGTCTTTGCTATTTGGCTCCTTGTTCTCTATTTCTTTGTAGGAGGTGGAGGTGCATCAGATTCAGTTGCCTCAAAATCTGATTTCTTCTCATCTTTCCCTTCACCGATGGTACCTTGTTCATCGGTTTCCTCTGTTTGTTCTTTCTCCTCCTCATTTACCGATAGAATCTTCTCAAGATTCTTGACCATCTTGTTCTTTTTATTGACATTCTTCTTGATTACTAGGTTTGATTTTATCTTTGACTTGGCCTCTTCATAAGTCCCAAATATTGGTTGTTTGTTGTCAAGGGGCTCATTGATCAATGCATCAATTGCATTTGTAGCTTGATCTATGTTAATCTCATAGTCAAGAGGGGATAACCAAGCTGTTCTTGGTACAACCATTTTTATGTGGGTGAAGTCTGTATCCACCATAAAACATATCTCATGCCTATGTTTTTCAATTAGTTTCTCAGGGATCCTCACTCTTTCCATGATCTTTTCCTTGAATTCAAGGAAGTATGCAGTCATCACTGAATCAAAATTATCACCAAGTGACTTGATAAGTTCACTAATTTGCAGTGTGACTGGTTTGGTAGTATCCCACTTTACTTTTCCTACTGAAGGAAAGTATTCTTGAAAGTAGAAGAATATACACATGATAAGTGAGCCAAACTTACATGTGTTAGTCATTGCAGACCTTATTGCAGTCATGTTCTCATCAAGTTGTTTCAACAAGATCTCTCACAGATCCATCTCTATTCCATTTGTCACTATCTTGTAGGTTGTGCTTACTATTGTTGATGCAATGTTGTTAAGCCTTCTTTCTTGGAAGATCTTGTTTCCAATTACACATGCACTGAACCTTAGTTCCTTGTTGGTGATGGTGTTTACCTTGAGACCTATGTTATCCCACATAGCTTTTGTGAGTTTTTCAACTTCTGGCCGAGAGGGATGCTTGTGTGCCTTAGGCTTGTTGGTTATTGGATAACTAGTTACAGCATGCAACACATCCTTAGTGATTTTCTTAGGTTGACCTAACAACAACTTCTGATCATGCATTATGCTCAAAACTAACCTAATCCAATTGTTTTTGAGAACCCTCAAGAAATATAGGGCATTAATTATCCCTTTAACCTCTAAGTGTTTGTGCTCTTCCTTCAAGGTCCCTTCTACATCACACAGCTTCTTGTTAGCTTCATCCATCTCCAGATCACCTATTTTAGCAATCTTGCAAGTGAATGTAAGACCTTATGTCCTCTATTAGAAAAATCCTAGCTGGAATTTTTTAAAATACATCGGAATCATCAGGTTGCAATGAGATCTCCGGGCATATCTTATACTTCAGTTCCACACAAGTGTTGTTCTTGATCAGTTTGACCACATTCTTCTTGTCATTCTTGATCTTCATGGTTCTTGAAGTGGTTTCCATCATATTTCAAATTTAGGGATTTTCCGTAAATGATAATAGAGTTCTTTGGTATTTTTGGTACTTACTTTGATCCGCGTAGATGGTGAATGATCTATTTGGAGTGCGTAGGATCAAGTCGATGTCGCTGTTCTATCTGCTCTTTTATCACTCTATTTTTTCTCTACTCTTTCTCTTCAAATCGTGTGTGAAAAATGAAATGGTCCACTGAGTATTTATAGAATTTTCCCTAAGTCTATCATAAATGCTCAACAACTTGTTGGGTCATGAAGATGAAGTTCATCGGGAAGACTCCTCACATAACATCATCGGTGTTGACTGGATGCTTAGGATAGCTGTTAAGAATTTTTCTTTTACCGATGGATATCAATATTGTGTCAAGTCAACTTTATAACTTTTCTTCCTTACCGATGGTTGTCAGGTTATATTAGCAACTTAGCCATTTTATGTGTAGACCAACAATTTACGGTAAGTGTAGATAGCTCATCCTTTATGTTCACCGATGATTTTTGGTATGTGTTTACCGACGGGGGTGTATTCTCAGAATTGTAACAACTAACATAATATGCATCTTTATTCATACAGATTTTGACTATGTATCAATTTGTATAATGGAACTGATGCAAAATATGACTTGGTGTAGTGCAGTTCCATACTTACTTGTTCAGCTTAAGTGGGGGTGGTGATGTCACCAGATCCATTGGATGGGGTATCACCATTTGCATTGCTTGTTCTAGCTTCATCATTGCTTGAAGCTTTTCTCCACATTTTTTCTCTAGCCCTCCGTATATCTTCAATGGTGTTTCCATTGGGATATGTGCTTGTCTCTGTCATTCAGTATTTGTAGTCTGTCTTGAGATGACCAACTTTAAGACAGTGTAAGCATGCCATTCTGGGGTTTGTCCAGCCTCTAGACCTTTTGGTCCATCCTCTCATGAATTTTGCAGCAATGTGACCATATCTACCACATGATGTACAATTTGTCCAAGTACTGTATTCCCATACATATTGATTACTAATTCTCTTTGGTTGATAAGGAATTTCTTGACCTTTAGGCTTCCATGCTTGCCTTTTATTTTTCTAGCATTCATCAGTTGTGTGCCCATTCATTTTGCATGTAGGAAAGTATTTGTCCATGTAGGTTTCCTTCTTTGGCTGATCTATCTTAGACTTACATTCATATGTTTTATGTCCTTTCTTGTTACATTTATAACATAATCGTATGAATGAAGATGTAGATTTAGGAATACCTTTCATTTTGCCTCTACATAGATTTGATGTATGCCCTTTCTTTCCACAGTGTTTGCATGTAAGCTTTCTTGGTCTTGGATTTTCATAGACATTCTTTAGATTGGCTTGATTTGATGATTCTCCACTTTTGGTAAAGCCTAGACCATTGTTGTTGTTGACTCTTTGTTGTCCTTCAATAAAATCATCCATTCTTTTATTGCTTTCTTCAGCCTTTCTGATAATTTCATTGTGTTGTTGTTGAACTCTAACCTCATGCTTTAATTTATAATTCTCTTCTCTTAGTTCACCGATAGCCTATACTCTTTCAATGAGTTTTATATTCATTTTGTTTGCTTCTTGACTCATAAGAATAATTTGATTAGTAATCTCATGGTGATGCTCAACATGTCTTTGAATTTCTAATTCCTTCTCTTGTAGTTTCTCTATAATCTTCCTTCTGTCATCAATAGCTAGAGTTCTTTATGTTTCAGCTTGTCTAGCAGAACTCATCACATCAATCATTCTTACCACCTAGGTCTCTTGACTGATTTGTAGCATCTTTATTTTCTCTGTCAGATGTTGATTTATCTCCTTTAGATTTGTGATGTTCTCTTCTGATGTATCTGATGCTTTACTTATGGTTGATCTTGAAGATTCAAATAAATCTAGAATCTCTTCTTCTTGATAATTTTTTTCATTGCTTTGAGTTTCCATATCTTTTCTCTCATCCAACAGCTCTTTCATCTTGATTCTTGCCTCTTTATACTGTTCATAGAACATCTGTATTTCAAGCTTTTTGTTCTCAATATTTTTATCAAGTTTTTACTTCTCCATTGTAAGATTTTTTCTCTTAAGCCTTTAAGCCTTCCAATAAGAGACTTAGCTCTGATACCAATTGTTGGGATTAATGGGAAGTAGTACTGAGAGGGGAGGGGTGACTCAGTACCTCTAAACCTTTAACACTTTTCACCTTTCATCATTAGTAAACAATCTTTATTGTATTACCGACCATTTTTTATGTTCTTTCTTATGCATGTAGTATTAATTCATAATCTTTAATTGTTTGAAATCATTGATAGAAACATTCATGAAAGTAATAAACACATAACACAAGATATGATATTGCAGAAAACTCTTGTTAGGAAGTAAAAACCGTGGTGGGGATGGCACCCACAAAACTTCACTATCTATAGAATGGAAGGGAGCCAGTAAAGGCTTATAATTGATCACTTCTGATGATCTACCCTATTAGGAGTATTAAGGTGGAGACCTGTTAAGATCTAATATATTAAGATCTTTAGGAACACTGATTTAAGTGTGCACTCGGTTAAGAGATTTACAAGAGGATTGTTAAGTCCACCTTACTTGAAAGGATTTCTTAAGTGTACTACACTTGTTAGAATGACTAAATATGTTTAACCTGATTGTATGCAATCTATAATTGCTGATTATAGATCCATTAAAGCTCATAGTATATGAATATCACTTATAGTGCTTGATTAATACCTTTTCTTGCTTGTCAGTAGCCTGTGTTCTATTCTTGAAAACTGAATTGATCTTTTTCTATCCTTCTACATGTATTATCTTATCTGGTCCTTAGATGCTCTCAGTGGATACAATCATCATTGAACAACATGTTCATAATAGATTGAGCATCTATTTATACAAGTATTTTACCTATTCTAGAATCACGCATTAAAAAGTTAACTCTAGATCCAAGGTTTACAACTTGACCTTGATCTTTTAGTTTGCATGTTTTAAATTAGTTAAACTGATAAAAATAATAATAAATACATTGCTTCCTCTGCACATAATGGTTTTAAAAAAATCAAGAAGATAAATATAAAACTTCAGTGTTTTATCTGACGTGGAAAGTCAAATCCACTTTTTGTGAGATGTAAGTGACTGTCGGTTCTTGGTCATCAGGTTGAGCTGAAAGTCTGTTGGTGTTCCTTTCTAGACTAATTGTTGGGTTCCCTTCATCTTTCAGGTTCCTCTCTTTGACTGTGTCATCAGGTTTCACTTTTGTTACTCGTTGGGTTCCTTTGTCCTTTTTATCATTGGGTAACACTAAATAGTTTTTTTTGAGATGCTTTGTACTTGTTAGTATCGGGTAACCTTGGCGTCGGGTAGTGTTGTGCCCTATCTGTCGATGTAGCATAAACCAATGGTGTAGATCATGTTTTTCCTTGTATATACTAATGGAAAAATATAATGTCTTCATATTCAACTAACTAGTTTATGATATTTTTATTTCTTCTTTTATCTTTCCAAAATGTATTGTACCTCTACTTGCAACAAGATTTCCCCATTTTAAATATACGCATTATATTTCAAGGAATACTTAACATAAAAAAAATAATCCCTTTTTTCATCTTATCATCATTTTTTCTCACCAAGAATGATTTTATTTTCATGTGAAAATTTTCAACATTTTACCCGTGTTGTAAAATTTTAGCTATGATTTCCTATCCTTAATATATTTCTAACTTCAAATTTGATGCCTACATTCTATGGGAGATTCATCTTTGTTTGTATTACCCACCAATTTGATGAATGTGGTAACCGACTCTTAATGAATTTATAATTTACTGATAAATCCCACTCGCAACCATTTTCTATTTGTCTTTTCTTTTCTCCTTGGACATGTATTATATTCTTTTTTTTAATACTTTTTAAGGTAGTATTATTAAATATTTATTACTCTTATTAGTGTATAATTCCTATATAACATCATTTTTGGCATTGTTAAACACCTTATTACAATATTTCTCTAAGGGATTCTATTGTTCATCAATAAAGGGTGTCAATACAATTTTTGTAGGTCAATTTGTTGGACTTCACATGTTCAAAAATAATCTACATAATTTTTTAATGAGTGTGCTTTACCACTTCTAGAAACTTCAATACTAATTGACATCTCTTATGAATTGAAGTCTATACAAAAATGTCATCATGTTTAAGATTACTACTAAAGCCTCAACACTAACATTTAACATCTTTAATAATAAAATAAATAAACAATATTAGAAAAATAAATTAGTGATCCCTAGGGCCTAGATGTATTACTGCTCAATATCATTTTTAACAATGAAATTGAATAAAAAAATGAACATGAGAAATCTTATATTCGTAAAATTATTAAAAAGTATCACTTGCCTCATGCTGACTTGCTAATGCTTGTAGTTAGTTGTCTATGATTTACAAAAAATAAATTACATGTAGGAAGTAGGCACTAGTCCTATAAGAAACCAAAAATAGAAGTGCAAAATTTAAGATGAAAGAATTGACTTGATCAAAACCAAGAGAAAATTAAAAGTGTAAAGTAACATTTATAATTTTAATTGTATTTATATGAACTCAAATTTAGTAAAACATATCAAATTGTGAAGTAGTGGAGGAAAATATGACGAATCCCGTCTAATTTTAAAATAATGGTTGTAAATGTTGGTTGATAAGGCCTAAATCTAAAACATGAGTGAAGATATTAAGGAAAATATGAACCTAATAATATTATGGGATAATAATAGTACAATGGAATTGGTCCTTGAATAGGGCAAATTTTAAATGGTATTAACAAATATGTTGGTTAGTTGAAACATGTCTCTAAAATTCAAAAGTTTTTCCCAAATAATTATGTATTCCATTATGGCCAAGATATTTTAATGCAAATGCTTTATAAATATTAGGTGATGATTTAACACCCATTGAACTAGTTTATTATAAATTCATAGTGATTTGAGCCTCCTACTATTCTATTTAGTTTACTAAAATTTAGTGGACTACTTCATTTATTCATAAATTGATAAAGTTTTTTCAATTAAATAATATTGGTAAATGAGGCAAGGAAAATAGGTGATATATGTTATCATGGATTCATTACATTCAAGCTCAAGGAGGTTTAGGAACCATTAATCTCTATATCAGAGATACATGCTTGCCAGCTAAGTGATTAGTCCATAGTTTGCAAGGTTCAAATCTTTGGAAGTCTCTAAATAGATAAAATCCTTATCATGAAAGCTAAAGGATCTTGGGTTTAATAGAACGAAAATAAAATATTCTTTTAACTCATTTCTTCAAACATAAGATTTAATGTAATTAATGGTATTTGGAAGGGATGACCCATCATACCCCTTTGGAAATAACATGACAAATCCTTAAGACATGATTACGCTTTCTCTACCTCATCTATCTAGTAGAATAGATTTAATAATTAACTTTTTATTATTTATAATTAATTTTAAAATAAAATTCTCTTCAAAAGAATCAATTAAGAGTTCATAGACTTATAAGACTTCATCAATCAATAAAAAATATAACTAATTAAATCAATAATTTCAACTAACTAATCCTTATCCCTAATCCTCTTCCAAATTTTAGATCAAACTCTCATCTCCAAAGCAATGGGTAGGGGCTAACACTATTTCATTAGTTCCAAATAAGCTTTCCCCACCTTAAAATCATCAAAAACTATAAATCCTAAATCCAACATTATAATAGAGTAGAGTACCTAGGGGAAAGGGACCAGTAGTGGCTATAGCTAACTTGCACACTCAATTGAGGTACCAAACGATGTCGAATTTTGCTGAAATATTTTGGGTTATTCTGTATGTGCCTTAACTGCTTAAAGCTAAGGTTTGGGCTTCTCACCAATAACGGTCCTCTCCACAGAAGCTGTTATATGCACATACATCTAAAAGTGGTCAAAAAAGGTGTCGACTAATAGTAGACACATTCATCCCCAACAGTAGTTCATAAAAGGGTCGATAAACATTTAATAAACCCCCAATATGAAATTAAAAAATTTCCTAATTTAAAGTGTTTAAGTTATTTTATCGATTCACGTATTATTTTTTTACGTTAGGAAAGTGGGGGCATAAACATCCCATTTCACCACTTATGGTTCATTATCGGCCACATAGCTGTTAGCGATGGTGCCCTAAAAAGATGGTTTTTTCACCAAAATCTATCATTTTTCATTCCTCCTGCCACCATTTTTGGTCCGCACTACTCTACAACCATCGTCGTTGACTTTGTAGGTAACATCTTTGACTTCAATCATGCTTCCTTTCTTGTATGCACAACTACAGTTTTTGAAAACTATTGTCTCACTGCCTTGTGTTTCATTAAAATGTTAATATCCCGATGAGGGTCTCTATTTTTTCTATTGATTGATTATCCGTGTCACTAAAGGGTTACATTACAATGATGAAATATGCTTTTGCGTTAGTCTATCATGCTTAATGATGTGAATTATCATCTGTATCCAAATATGGTTTTTTTATAATGATGAACTCTGCTTCTGCATTCCTGTATTTTGCATAGGATTACTTTAAAATGATGAAATATGCGTCTGTTTTAGTCCATCATGCTTTATGTGGTTTGTTTTTTCATCATTTCTTCAAATGCCGACCATTCTATTAAAATGTTTTACTATTTCATATTTGTCGTAGAGGGTTTCATTTCATTTTTATGTGAATGATTATCAGTATCCATATAGTCTTCCAATAAAATAATGAACTATGCTATTGCATTTCTCCATTTTGCATAGGGTTACATTAAAATGATGAAATATGCTTTTGCGTTAGTCCATCGTGCTTTATGTGGTTTGTTTTGTCATCATTGTTTCAAATCTTGACCATTCTATTAAAATGTTTTACTATTTCATATATTTCGTAGAGGGTTTCATTTTTGTTGTGAATGATTATCCGTATCCATATAGTGTTCCATTAAAATGATGAACTCTATTTTTGCATTCCTCCATTTTGCATAGGGTTACATTAAAATGATGAAATCTTCTTCTGCATTAGTCCATCATTCTTTATGTGGTTTTTTTTGTCTGGACAATTGCTTCAAATGCCGATCATTCTATTAAAATGTTTACTATTTCATATATGTCGTAGAGGGTTTCATTTTTGTTGTGAATGATTATCCATGTCCATATAGTGTTCCATTAAAATGATGAACTTTGCTTCTGCATTCTTCCATTTTGCATAGGTTACATTAAAATGATGAAATCTGCTTCTGCGTTAGTCCATCGTGCTTTAGGTGGTTTGTTTTGTCTGGATAATTTCTTCAAATGCCGACCATTCTATTAAAATGTTTACTATTTCATATATGTCATAGATGGTTTCATTTTTGTTGTGAATGATTATCTGTATCCATATAGTGTTCCATTAAAATGATGAACTATGCTTCTGCATTCCTGCAATTTGCACAGGGTTACATTAAAATGATGATATTTGCTTCTGTGTTAGTCCATCATGGTTTATGTTGTTTGTTTTTTCATCATTGCTTCAAATTCCAACCATTCTATTAAAATGTTTACTATTTCATATATGTGGTAGACAGTTTCATTTTTGTTGTGAATGATTATCCGTGTCCATATAGCGTTCCATTAAAATAATGAACTATGCTTCTGCATTCCTGCAATTCGCATAGGGTTACATTAAAATGATGAAATCTGCTTCTGTGTTAGTCCATCATGCTTTATGTGGTTTTTTTGTCATCATTGCTTCAAATGTCGACCATTCTATTAAAATGTTTACTATTTCATATATGTGGTAGATAGTTTCAGTTTTGTTGTGAATGATTATCCGTATCCATATAGTGTTCCATTAAAATGATGAACTTTTCTTCTGTATTCCTTCATTTTGCATAGGGTTACATTAAAATGATGAAATTTTCTTCTGTGTTACCCCATCATGCTTGATGTGGTTTGTTTTGTCTAGACAATTATGTATATATATATATGTGCATATATATATATATATACATATATTTCTACATATTGTGTACACAACTAATTTAACAATCCCCCAATATAAAATATAAAAAATGAGATATTCATTTTGCATAGGGTTACATTAAAATGATGAAATTTGCTTCTGTGTTACTCCATCATGCTTTATGTGGTTTGTTTTGTCTAGATAATTATGTATCAATATATATATTGTGTACACAACAAATTTAATAGACCCTCAATATGGAATATAAAAAATGCCTAATTTAAAGTGTTTAAGTTGTTGGGCCAGTTCACGTGTTCTTTTTTGACGTTAGGAAAGTGGGGCCATGAAAATCCCATTTCACCACATGTGGATCACCATCTACCACATATATGCTAAGATTGGTGCCCTAAAAACAATAGAGTTTCACCCATTTTCATCATTCTTCATTCCTCCCGCCACAGATTTTGGTCTCCCTCGCTCTGCAACTATTCTATCTTGGGTACATCCACCACATCCCCAATATTTTTTTGAGTATGTTTACTTGAATAACCATGCATACATATTTACACTTCAAGTGTATATATATATATATATATATAATTATTCTTATTGTGTACACAACTACTTTAATAGCCCCTAATATCGAATATTAAAAATGTCTAATTTAAAGTGTTTAAGTTGTTGGGCCAGTTCACATGTTCTTTTTTGACGATAGGAAAGTGGGGACACAAACATCCCCTTTTATCTTGTGTTCACATTTCTGCAACCAATCTATGTTGTCTCATCATTTTTCTTTCTTTCTTATATGTATACATATACATAATTATATGTACGTTTACATAATCATGCATATATATATATATATATATATATATATATATATGCCAAGTAACAGATACCTATATCATTCTTTTCTCTCAGTACATAATTATCTATTTCATTCTTACTGTGTAGATATATATATATATAGATGCATAATTATGGATGCAATCTTGACAATGATGGAATTAAACCAAGATTGTCTCAATTCCTTCCATCTCATTCAAATGTTTAGTATCTTCAAGCTTATCTTGTGCTAATGATAACTACGCTTCTATGAGTATCTTCCATGGTCACAATCAATATTTTTCACTTGTGAAAATAAGAATGTCATGATGGACTACTTTTTTGGAGTTGGCATTTTTGTCAATAAACTAGGTCATCTTTAGATCAATTCCTCAAACATACTTATTCCATCCTTCACTTTTTGGGAATATCCTCTCATATGTCAGGCAGCTGTATTTGAATGCAATATGACCAGCTTTAATGTAATTATGCACACATGGACACAACATTTGAATGTAACCTTTTAAACATAATGGCATACTTTTTTTTTGTAACTGCAAGCAAATTAATTTTTTGATATCTATCAAGCAATTAGGTATCTTTTATATTCAATATTGGGGTTTTTAACATATTAGTATTTGTATATGTAGCAGGAAATATATATATATATATATATATATATATATGTATGTATGTATGTATATATATCTCTCTCTATATATATGTATGTATGTATATCTCTATATATAGATATGTATGTAGATCTATCTATCTCTCTATATATATATGGATATAAGATTTATATATATATGTACGTATATATTTGTATGTATATATGTATGTATGTATATACATGTATGAATGTATATGTATGTATGTATGTATATATATGTATGTATATCTCTATATATATAAATATAGATATGGGATCTAAATTGGATATGCAAGTAAGAATTGACTGATTGGTTGTGAGTAGTAAGAAATCTTTAATTCTAAGTCTACACATACGAGAATTGAATTGGATATGCAGGTATGAAATGATTGATTGGTTGCAATTAATAAGATCTCACCTTTTAGCAAAAGAATGAATTGACAGAATGTTTCCCACTAGAATTCAAATTCCAAATCCAACAACCACATATGAATGCATTGATCTTGCACATTCGAATGAATTCATGAAGGGATTTTGAAAGTTCATTTTCATTACTATAAATATTGTATAATTAAGTATGAATCTAGAATGGGGAATTTGTTGTTGCCATTTTCATTAAAATATGATGTCTCATCCAATATATTATGTTGTTGTACATGCAATACTGTTAAGGATGATTGTATGTTAGAGCGTTACACTACCCCCGGTTGTCACAATTTTTTTGCAAGTATGGGAGACATATGAGAGGTCAAAAAGTTTGATGAAGATTCCATTAATCAATGTACCTAATTATGTTTTTTAACACATCATTTTTTTGGGAATTATTTTTATCTACTCATTTAATTTATTTCTTTGCATTGGTTTAATGAAATTGAGTATAGAATGTTCAGATATGTTGATTACGTTGTGGTTGACACCCTTTTTGTAGGCCTTCAGGAACCTATTCAAGAAGAGTAGAAGACAATAACCATCAATCACATGTAAAGTACTTTTGCCTTTACTGGGGCAATGACCTTGTAGACACTTGTTTCTATTTCAAATTTAGTTTACTTTAGTTTTTGTATGCTAAATTGAATGTTGAATTCAGTTGTGTGTGTGTGTGCGTGTGTGTGTGTGTGTGTGTGAGGAATAACATTCCATAGGACAAGTGAGAGGGGGGTGAATTAGTTATGATATAGATTATTAAAATTTAAACTTTATAAACCAAATCTACAAATGTAAATGATAACACAATAAATGCCAACACCATAATACAATATTTGTTGTCAAGGAAACCCTGTTAAAGGTAAAACCCCAGTGGTAATTAACACCCACAAATAATAGACTAAGAGTATAGTATCCTTGTTAAAATATTTAGCCCTGTTAGGAGCTTGTTACAACATTATAGTACACAGTCCCTGTTAGGAGATAGACCTTGTTAGGATTCAAAAGAAATATTAGGCTCACTGCCAAGGCACACTTCCCAAAGAAGGTTAAATTCACCCTCAAGGATTCACAATTTGAACAAGTTTATAAAGAAAATAAACAATCTAGTGAACTGTTTGATAGCAACTGTCTTTGCTTGGTCAGTTCTAATGAAGTACTCTTCTCATAAACTCTTCTCTACATCCAAGAGTCAAACAAGCTTTGGAGCTTTCACTTCTTCTCCTTTTCAATCTTTGTCACATCTTTTCAAAATAAAAGATCACTCATATATACCCTCTTATAATAGCTCATTTGGTCAGCCAATTAAGCTTTCCTAATACACAAATAATTAATTAGGTCAGACAATTAAGGCTTTCCAATATACAAATAATTATTTAACCCCTTACTAAGATACACACAGTACCTATAACAAGTAAAAATCATTTACAATCCATCAATTATGCTTCCAAATCCACAATCCACGCTCAAAATTCATTTACACGCTACATGTTTGAAGTCGGCCAGCAATTAGGTCTTCTTCAGAATACACGCCACAACTGACATCACGAGTCATTAAACCAAAATCAAACTCAACCCATTATTCCAAAATGTGTCAACTATCCACCATTAAGCTCACATCATCTGAAATATCTTCACCACAAAGATATACCCAAAACACAGAGACTTACTCTGTCCAGAATCATAGTTAAAGTCCAAAAACCAATCCTCACCAAATCAACTGTAACATCCACAATATGCAACATAAAGCCAAGAAACCTTAGGAATAAGGTCAAATCACATCCTTCTATATAAATCCAACTTTGATCATTCTGAATCATTCATACAGTGTCCGTACACTTCTTCCAGTCAAGTAACCAGTCTTTCCTCTCCATAGAAATATATGTTGACATCAGTGAGAAGACATGAATATCAACAGCATGATCAGTAACCAAAACTGATATCATCCAACAATCTCTCCCTTTGGAATTGATGGAAACACATGGGAAAATTGATATGCATCAACCCAAAACTACTCTCTCTCAATATAATCTTCTCAATATCCTCAACACAAATCTCTCAAAATAGTAGGGATTTTCACATAGATTCCTTCCCCCTTTGGCAGCAATGGAAAAGGGTGTCATAACTCATCTATATTCTTTTGTAAGTTGTATATTTTTCAAATATCCATGTCCATCAACTAGGTGCAATATCACCCAAATGTTCTCCATAGTATTCTCCTACGATCACTCCCCTTGAGGAGTAGATCTATACATCAAGTCCAGAGAATGATATAGCTCTGAGATCCACTAGACTAATGCATATATGCATCATGTAATTACCACTAGGAGAGGCCACCACCCGAAGCATGCCTCTGAGATATTCAAAAGAATCTTTTAGAAAAGGTTTAGTAAATATATCTACTATCTATTCCTTTGTGCTAATATACTCTAGTTTAATCTCTTTATCTGCTACCTTCTCCCTCAAGTAATGATACTTAATAGAAATATGTTTAGTCTTTGAATGCATTACAAGATTCTTTGACATATTCACTATGCTAGTGTTATCACAATGGATAACCACTGGTTCTTTAAAAATTATTCCAATGTCTTTCATCATTTGTTTCATCCAAACAACTTGTGTACAGTTTATTGCAGCAACAACATACTCTGACTTAGTAGTAGATTGAGAAATACAGTTCTGCTTCTTGCTCAACCAAGAAACCAGTCTTTTTCCAAGGAAAAATACACCACCACTTGTACTCTTCTTGTCATCCATATTACCTTCCCAATCAACATCAGTATAAGCCTACAAATTAAAAGCTTCTAATTTTTCATACCACAATCCATATTCTATTTTCCCTTTCAAATATCTAAAAATTCTTTTTATAGTAGAAAAATGTGTCTCTATAGGATCTGCCTGGTATCTAGCCACAATTCCAACTAGATTGGTAATATCTGGTCTAGTGTGAGTTAGATATTGTAGACCTCCAATCATCGATCTGTACTTAGTCTGAACAACACTTTGAGTCTCATCACTATTAGTCAGTTTATTTCCAGTCACCATAGGTGTCCCAACAGGTTTACAATCTTCCATTCCAAATTGTTTTAACATTTCCTTAAGATACTTGGTGTGAGATATAAAAATTTCATTCTTACTTTGATTAATTTGCAAACCAAGAAAAAATTTCATCTCACCAATCATTGAAATCTCGATTTCATTTTCCATTTCTTTATAAAAATTCTTACTCATCTTATCATTGCCTCCAAAAATGATATCATGAACAAAACTTCTACAATTAAGATTCCATCTTCATTAGTTCTCAAATATAAATTACTATCTACATTACCTTTTCTGAAACCAAGATGAAGTAGATATTTGTCGAGTCTTACATACCATGCTCTTGGTGCCTTTTTCAATCCATACAGTTCCTTCTTCAATCTACAAACCATGTTTTCATCATCTATTAAAGGAAAACCATCAGGTTCCTCAATGTAAACTTCTTCTTCTAGATCACCATTCAAGAATGTTGACTTCACATCCATCTAATAAAACTTAAAGTCTTTATGTGCAACATAAGAAAGAAATAATCTCACAGCTTGGAATCTAGCAACATGAGAAAATGTTTCTTCATAGTCTATGCCTTCTTGTTGTGAATAGCCTTTACATACTAGTCTTTCCTTTTTTCTTACAACTGTTCCTTCCTCATCCATCTTATTTCTGAAAACCCATTTAGTACCAATCACATTTTTTTCTTAGGTCTTGGAACCAATTCCCGAGTATTGTTTTTCTTTATCTATTCAAGTTCTTCTTCCATATCTTTAGTCCAAGATTCATCTCTACATGCTTAATCATTAGTCTTTGGTTCAACTTAAGAAATCAAAGAGATCTCATCTCTAGCTCTAGATCTAGTCATCATACCTTTACTTGTATCACCAATAATTTGATCTTTCAGATGGTTCTTCTTAACATACCTTGGTGTCTTCAGTGTATGAGTAGCTTTAGTCTGTTCATCTTCAATCTCATTGTCAATCATCAAAGCTTCTTTAGGTTCAACAGTAACCTCTTTCATTTCTATAATCTGACCACAATCATACATCCTTTCCTGAATTTGAAACTTTTCATCTATCCTCACATTGGCACTTTCAATCAACTTTCTCAATCTCAGATTGAAACATTTATATGCTTTACTCTTAGTGGAATAACCAAGAAAGATTCCTTCATCACTTCTAGCATCAAACTTTCCTATCTCATCATCTCTCTTGATATAACATTCAATACCAAATATTCTTAAATATTTTACAGTAGGTGTATGATCAAACCATAATTCATAAGGAGTCTTACTTGTACCTTCTCTGATCTAAATTCAGTTTAGTGTGTACACAGCAGTGCCAACTAATTTTCTCCAGTGAAAATGTGACACATTTCCTTCCAACAATATAGTCCTTGCAACATCTAATATAGTTCTATTTCTTTTCTCTTCTATCCCATTATGTTATGGAGTTCTAGGAGCTGATGTCTATCTGTATATTCCTTACTCTTCACAATATATATTAAATAGCTCTGATGTAAACTCTCCTCCTTTGTCTGATCTCAAACACTTTATCTTCAAACCAGATTCATTCTCAACTTTTGCTTTGAATAACTTGAATTTGTCAAATGCTTCAGATTTCTCTCTTAAGTATGTAACCCACATCATTCTAGAAAAATTCATTAGCAAATAGTATAAAGTACCTTTCACCATAGTATGATCTTGTTCATGTAGGACCACATAGATTTGTATGCACCATATCCAACTTCCCTTTTGTTGAATAAGATTTTCTTTTGAAAGTGCTTCTAGTCTACTTCCCCATAACACACTCTCTACACATAGTGTTAGATGGCTTCACAATTTTAGGTAGATCTCTTACTACTTTTGTCATACTTGCCTTCACAATGTTATCAAAATTGACATGAAAAAATATTTTGTGCCATAGACAACTGTCATAAACTTTCTCAATAAAAAAAGAAGTTTCAGATGTGTTCAATTCAAATACATTACCTCTGGATTTAGTACCAGATGTAATCAAGTCTCCTACTTTACTTTTGATAGAGCATTTCCCATCAATGAATTTTAATTGATAACCCTTGTCTACTAACTGTCCAACACTCAAAAGATTATGCTTAAGTCCATCAACAAGTAATACATTGTTAGTGTTAGTCTTTCCATCCAAAGAACTAGATCCAACTTCAATAATAAGCTTAGGAGTATTGTCACCAAATCTGACAGCACCACCATCATGTCTTTTCAAACTTACAAACTTGTTTTTATCTCCAGTCATATGATGTGAACAACCACTGTCTATAACGCATTCAGATTTATTTTCAACTCAAGATACTAAGGCTTTTTCTTCATCTATAGGTTCATCATCCTTAATAACAATAAATCCAATTTCATCATAGTCACCATCATCATCATCAGATATACCCTTGTAACACCCCAAAATTGGCACTTAACAACCTAATCAATTTTGGTGCATTTTCTTATCTTCGAAGTCCTATTGTATTAGGAAAATTCTTCTCCTAATTGACTTTAATTGACTGAGTTTCAAATGCAGAAAACCCAAATTTGCATAAATTTGACA